>JACEEZ010025080.1:0-21733 GCA_016584305.1 Chionoecetes opilio
ACCTTATTTGACATTTTCCCCCACTTATGTCATCCCCCTCGCCCTCCGGCAGTCCCCCTCCTGTGTCTTCATCACCCCTTGGGTTACTTTCCTTAGATCTTGTCCTCTATCCACACCCGACCCTTGTTCTACTTCCCTTTTTTTGCGCAGCCTTTCCTCATCCTGCCATTTCTCTCTCCCCTTGAGGCGTGATGTAGACACACCACGGACTGGCCTTTCTCCTACCTGGCCTCTCTTCTACCTCAGAGTCGGGTCCGGGGTCATGAACACGGACGGCCTCTCCCCCTCCGGGAAAAGTCAAAAAAAACAGATCTCCAGAATAACAACCGTTTTTGTGTGGTCGCCTCACGAAAAAAAATACGGGGCCTCCTCCCCTACCTGGCTGTTTTCTACCCAGAGTTCGTCCGGGTCAAATGGACACGGACTGGCCTCCTCTACCTCCAGGAAAGTCAACAAAAAAAGATCCCTGCAATCACAACCGTAAACTTTTTGTGGTCCCTTGTTGTTGTTGGGGTTTGATGGGGGGCTTTTTTGGAAGGGCCTCTAAACTACCCTCTTAGCGTCTAAGCCCCGACTTAGTTATCCCGGGCCAAGAAGTTTACTAAAAAGCATTTTCGGGCGTTCATTTAGCCTCGTGTAAGGGGAAAAAAAGGGCCAACCCCTTTTAGTGCCACCTAACCAATCGCGCGCGGACACAAGTCTGTTTTGGCGGGAAAATACGTATCCCACCCCGAGTCCTTCTCTCTCCCTCTCTCTCTCTCTCTTCTCTCTGTCTCTGTCTCTTTTCCCTTTTTTTTTTTTCCCCCTCCTTTTCTTTCTGGAGTTGCCAGATAGTATTTCTGCTAGTCACAGTGCAGTGTACACCCCCGAGGGAGTCTCTCTCTCTCTCCTCCTTTTTTTTTCTTCTATTATTTTTTCCCCCTCTTTCCCTTTCCCCCCTTTTCACCCTCCACCACTATCATAGCCCTTGTGATATTATCGTGAATAACGACACTTTTTTTTGGGGTTTTTTTTTTTAGTTTAGAATTTTAAACTTTGGGTAACCGTTTCTGCGCAAATCATATCTATTCCGCCCAGCCCCCCCTTTTAATATAGTATAATATAGCCCCCCACCATATTATAATTTTCATAGTGTATTTTTAAAGCCTAATATTTTCTATATACAGTCTAAAAATATAATTAAAAACCAATAATTAACCATTTTTGTTTGGGCGGAGAAAATGCGGGGGTAAGACGACCCCAACCCTGCCCTTTGTTTACACTCGCTGCACTGTCTTTGGCGTAGCGAAAATTTGCTTCGAAAAGTCCACCTAGCGCTAAGATGGTCTTAGTCCCCTAAGATGGGCTTAGTAGGTTCCAAAATGCCGCCCCAGATCTCCAGCAACAAACCGTGTTTTTAGTGGTCGCTCACGTCAAAATACTGGCCCTCTCCTAACTGGGCCCGTCTTTTTCCCCCAGAGTCTGGCGTCCTGGGCTTGGACACGGAAGGCCTTTCCTACCTCCGGGAAAGTCAAAAAACAGATCTCCCGAATCACAACCCCTAAAATTTTGTGGCCCTTTTGTTGTTGTTTTTGTGAGTTTTAAGGGGCCGGTGGCTGTGGTGCCAAGCCTCTAGTGCCCCGAGGTTTCAGGATGCAAATGAATCAGCGGGTTTGACCTGGCAGTTGGCCAGACTTCGTAGGAAGGTCCTGGTGTGTTGAGGATTTTGAAGGCCAAGCCAGGGCCCGGAGAGCACCCCAAAAGGTCGGCTTTGAGTGGGCTGCGGAGGAGGAGTGGATATAGGATTGGGGGAGTGCCGTGCGGGGGAGTGGTGGCGAGGGACATTGCAGGAGGGGGGTGTGTCAGGGATGGGGGCAACCCGGGGAGGGGGGGTCATCAGTCATGCCCCTTTGTGTAGGTGAGAGTTGAGGCGGGTGGGGCCATCCAATCTGGTGACTGCGGTGAAGGGCACGGTGGGGGGGGGTCCCCCAGTGGTTCGTGTATGTGATCGTCCAAGCGAAGTGTACTGAAGGCGTCAGTCAGCTTGTGTCCAGTGTCGGTTGCATGTGTTGAAGGTTAGTCAGGAACAGTCAGGTCGTGGTCAGTCTATGGGAGAGGGGAGGGAGTGTTCCTCCGCCTGCCTGCCCTGCTCGGCCACGTGTTTGCCCCTGACACAATGTGGGAGGGAACCCACTGAAGGTGGATGACATGTCCAGAGGGGATAAGTGAGCAAAGAGGTAGTGGATGTGAAAACAAAGGGCATGGTGAGTGATTAGGGCGGTGACGCGGAGAAAAGTTGGAGGCTGTGAAGGGAGGTCATTGAAAATGGTTACCGGCACAGGAGGGTGGCACGGTGGGGCATATTTGATTGCCCTCCCTTATGGCAAAAAGTTCTGCCGTCCGGATGGAGGCAGTGTGTGGCAAACCTCAGGCGGTGGCCAAGTGACCTGGCCGGGATGAACATGGCCCGAACCTACAGACGGAGGCTGGCATACGGAGCCGTCGGTGTAATGTGGAGGGCTTATTTTAGCGGGTGTGTAGGAGGGAGTAAAAAAGGTACCTGCCATGCACCGGATAGACAGGCATCCTTGGACCATGGTGTAGGTGTGTGAAGGGACAGAGAAATTAGAGAAGAAGAGGAAACCAAGGGCCAGGAAGAGTTTCTTCTCCAGAGTGCAAAAGGAGGGGGGGAGTCCCCGGATGAAGCACAGAAGGAGAGGTCCGCTCTAAACGAAAGGTGTGTGGGCTTTGATAACGGCAGGGGGCCATGAATTGGTTCCCTACCGTGTCGGAGGAGGAGGGAGTGGAGGGCAAATGGCACTAGGGGAAGGAGACAAGTTTTGGTGTATTGCGGACAAGGAGGGTGAGCGTCGGTGTGGACAGGGCGGGAGGCAGATTCTGCCCTGAAGGACTGTGACTGGGGAGGACCTAAAGGCCCCCAAAGCTATAGAAAGGGCATGATTCTGGAATTACATCTACTTGTAGAGGGGGAAGGTGAGGCCGCACCATAAACCTCACAACCCTTAGTCTAAGCGGCTACGGATTGTAAGTGCTATAAAATGAAGGAGGGTAATTCCTGTCCGCACCCCAACTGGACCCCTGCAAGGGACTTCAATTAGTTAAGCCTTCTTTGAGGCACTAGGTCAACGCAGGTTACTGTATGTGGCGGCCCTCAGGTTTAGTCCGGGGCCATCCAACAGTAAACCAAGGAAATTTGTGGTGGGTTTTGAAGGAAATTGGAACCATTAATGGTGACCATTGGAGTTGGGATACGCCTTCGGGTGAAGCACAGAAGTCTTAGACTTCTGGGCACTCCTGTCAGGCCCTAACGGAGGTCCATGATTGGACGGCGATCAAGCCCACGTTGAAGAGGTCTTGAGACTCCTGGATAGTGGGAGCAGCGCAAATTAGGAGTAGTCCATCAGCATAGATGAGTGCATTTGCATGGAGAGACAGGGAAAGTCTGAAACAAGATGTTGAGAGAGGACAGGACTGAGGGTAGAACCCTGTGGGACGCCTCTGGTTACGCGGTGGAACCTGGAATGGGTGTTCCCGATCACCAGATAGAAGGACCTGGAAGACAGGAAGATTTAACCCATTGAGAGGGGACCATGCAGGACCCAGGCGGCAAAGTTTTCCAATGATGGCATTATGGGAGGAGGGTGTCAAAAGCTGCTTGGAAGTCATAAGGCTACTAGTGTGAATGGTTTGTGTTAAATCCTTCCTGTATGTGTGCTCCAGCTGGAGCAGGGCTCCAGGTGCCCCCGGTGAGGACGAAACCCGAACATGTTTGATGGAAGAAGGTGTTTTGTGTTCCAACCACCTGGTCAACCTCACCGTACTATTTGTTCTACTACCTTACTGTTAAGAGAAGGCGCTAAGGCCTATAGAAGGAAACCTCAGACGGAGCTTGCCAGGCTTAAGAATAGAATGTTGATGGCATGACGCCACACAGACAGGGACGTCCCCGACGAGCCAGCTTGGCTTGAGGACGTCCAGAGAGGCGAGCCGAGCATACTGGAGGAGGCGAAGAAACCTCGTTGGGGGACGTTGTCCGGTTCCACCTCCTTCCCAGCGGACAGTGCGTGTAAAGCCTAGGAAGCTCCTGGGTGGTTATAGCAGTGCTAATTTTAATGGCCGTTGTGGCTGAAGGGGTACACAGGTGGGGGTAACGGGTCTGGAAGAGCCGATGTAGTGGTGAATGTGGGAGGCAGTCACTCGACTTTTTCGGCATCAGTGACGAGGGAGGGCACCGTTATTAGTTAAAACGGGAAAGTGCAGGGGGCTGAGGGTGGACATCTTCCTGAAAAGGACCAAGCCCTGGAGACTGAGGAGGAGAAGGACAGGGAAGCACAAAAGGGGCCCATGCAGAACGGTTTCCCTTCTCATCAAGAATAACCGTTTGTCATGGGCCTCCAATAAACGAAGCGACTACGGAGCAAGGGAATGGGTTTCTTACGCCGCAGTACAGGGCGTGGCGTTTGGCCTGAAGGCTGCCCACACTTCCGGGACCCCCAGGGTACCCGGAAAGAGCGTGAGGGGTGGGAAGTGATTAGATGAAAGTGGTGGACCCTCCACGTCCACCAGGGTGACCTGAGGATATTGAATTATATAGCGATGAAGGAGGGTAATGGAGGGGTTGAATTTAATTCTGTTGAAAACGAGCCCCAGTCTCCTTTGTGAAGGCCCAACGAGGTCTGCGTGAGGGGGAGGGGTGTGTGGTAACTGAAGGAAGGAAAAATTACAACAGAAGATGTCGCTCCCAGGTAGGGCCAGTTGTGACAGTGGTGAGGAGGAGGGGCCGATTACCCCAGGCAGAGGTCCAGGTGTAGGTGTTCCCTCCCTGAAACTGGATCAGTCCTGGTAGGGATGGCCAGGTGGAGTAAGGAGAGTAAAGAAGCACTGTCCGCCAGAAAGCTCGGAGTGACCTGCCCGAGCGGTTTCCTCCTTCCTTTCATCCGGCTCCTGGGGATGGGGCCGGTTTCCCAGTAGGTCATGATGGGCATTAAATCCCCCATTATTATGCTGGTACGGAAAGCTGAGTAGAACAGTGCTGGAATTCCTGAATGTTTATCCTAAACATGATTGTTATTCAAAAAGAATCTGAAGGGCCCTAATCAAAAGTAACAGTCACCCCCAGGTGCTCCAGGCCACCTTCCAGGGAAAGGAGTGATATTGAGAGGGCTAGAAGAGAGGGAGCGGTGGACCAGCAGAAGCATGCCGCCTCCTGCCCCGCCGGTCCCCCGTCCTCCTGTAGGAAGGCATATTTTGGGAAAGGCTGGTGAGAATGCGTCTGTGAGCCACTCTCCCAGACGCCAACCAACTGAGGAGTGTATGATTAGAGCGTGGTTTTAAAAGACTGGAAGTTTCCGGTAGCAGAGACCGGGCGTTCCAGAAGATGAAGTGTGGAGGGGAAAAGTAAAGACCACCGCGTGAGTGATTAGGGGAAGGTAAGGAGGGAGGCCCTGGCAGGCATCGAATGATGCCTGTTCCCCTGATGGTGGAAGTGGGGGACGGGCTGGAACCTGAAATAGGAGATTAAAAAATTCAAGTGCAAATGGGTGGCAATTCCTTAATGAAGGCTGGCCATGCAAAGCCGCAAGCATGCTGGGCCTGAGAAGGAGAAGGGGGGCGGCAGGTATCACTGCCCAGTGAGGGCAGGGGGCTGTTGAGCTGCTGGCAGTTGGGCATGGCGCTGAGGTCTTGGGAAGGCAGGGAGGAACAGGTGCGGGTGGGGGATTAGGTGATAAATGGGTAGGGGGATGGAAGGTCCCCCCATATCCTCGCCTAGAGGCCCTCCGAGCACGGAATGAGGGCCTGTGCCTATATTTAAGTTTTTGGGGTATGTTACGGTTGGCCGGGGGACCTGTTGGCGCCTTTGGGGTTTGGAGGAAGGGACCCCACTGATAGTGGGTGTGAACGGGTGGGGTGACGCAGCCAGCAGCACTGGACAACAGTAATGGAGGGGCTCATAGGATGGCCGGGTGCAGGCCTTGGATTAGGCTGACAGGCATGGGGAGGCCCTGAACAGGCGGCGACGGAAGGTGCGAGTAGGGGAGACTGCTCCCGTACAGGGGTCCCCCTTGGGCCGGAAGGTCCCAGGGTGGATGCCCCTCAGCTTCCTCTTCACATCCCGAGATGGAACAGGTGGGCTCATGTTGGAAGGAGTGTGCACCTGCCATCGGCCTGGAGGTAAGCCGGCACTGCTTAATAGGTTGGGCGGTGGTCTCACCACAAAAAAGGCAGTACACCGGCCGGGCACACCCCTCTGCAACATGAAAACCGCTGCAGTTACTGCAGCGGATCGTTCCATGTTGCAGGTGGCATTACCATGCCAAAAGGGTAGGCAGCGGGTGCACACGGAGGCATGGAGGGTGTGGGGCCGGACCCAGTACACCGCGTTGTCTAGAGGAGACCCGGTTCTGGAAGGGGGCCCCGAAACTTGACCCTGATTGCCATGTTGGCATCCGACTCACCGTCCCAGGACGGAGTCGGGAGTCTAAGGGCACTAAACAATTCCTTTTTTGAAGGGGAGCCGTCAAGTTAAAGATCAGCCCGAGCCGAATTCTCGTCATTTGTCCATTGTCTGGGGAAACAGGAAATTCTCCCCGACATGGTAGGTCGTCGTCGTCCCGATGCCACCCAGCACTTGACGGGACCCACTTCCCCAGCGTTGGTGACAGACCTCTGGGGGCTGGGCAGGTTGTCAAGGTTGGCCAACTCGAACTTGATAAGCTCTGGCCCCCCTCCGTTGATGGTTAGAGTGCTAGACACCAATTTTTTCCTTTTGAAAAATGGAATCAAAACTGCCCTGACACCTTCCCGTGTTGATAAATGATCTGAGTCCCTCAGCTGCCCTGCGATGATGGGCGATTAGGCTGGGAATGCAAGAGCAGGCGGATTCCGAAGCAGCAGAAGTGGTGGGTAATAGCATCGCGTGGAAGGGGAAGGAGGCAGTGATGGAGGCGAAGGAGCGTGCAAGCTTGCAGGTCGTACAACAAGTGAGTCTCACCAGAACGGAGGGGAGGCTAGCGGGACCTCTTGGGGACGTTGAAGTGGTGTCCATGTCCACGGCAGCCGGCTGGCGGCCGTCGTCGTCAGGCGGCATCAATCACGGGAATAGGGGGACCAGGGCACATACATACTGTTACGTGGCTATATCAGGTTCTCCCGAGGGCCAAAGAAACTGTAATCTCCGGCTTGTGTTTATTTCCTCTTTGGTTTTACAAGTTCCTTTGTTACATACAGAGTATTATTTCACTGCCCCTTGGCAGCGGCTAGGCACCAGACTCCCAAGTCCTCCTCGGGTACCAACTGGACAGGGAGCGAGCGTCCCGGTGTGGGTGGCTTGGTGCACGTTGGTGTCCCCTGGGGACTGGGTGTCCAACAGGAGAGGCGGCCAGGAGTCCCACCGCGGTTGGCCTCAGTCACCAACAGGACAGGGATTGAGCGTCCCGGTGTGGGTGGTTTGAGGTTGGGCGGTGTTTTCAATGGGCTGGACGTCCAACGGGAGAGGCGACCAGGAGTCTCACCGCGATTGGGTCTTACCACCGAGGGCCTCTGCGGCTCGGTGATGGCGTGATGGGGGAGGTGGGGAAGGGCACCGCCAGGAGCGCCTGTAACTGACGGCGTGCATGGGTCAGTCGGGGTGTGTAAGGGGGGGAACACCCGCCTTTTCCAGCTGCACGGGGATCCGCCACAGCCTCCTGTAGATAGTGGAAGAGAGGAACGGGACGGGGAGGACAGGTAGGGAATGACGGAGTGGGAGTAGGAGTTGAGGTGCTCTCACGGTGACGAGCTGGCGTCAAAAACCGGAGTAGGGATGGGAGTTGGGTGGCTCTCACGGGACTGATGGTTGTCTGAACCGGAGTAAGGGAGGTGAGGTGAGGAGAGGATCCCTGGGGACTTTGCGTCGCGGCCGGGGAGGGGGAGAGGAAGCCTGGGGAACTTTGCGTCGCGGCCAGGGAGGAGGAGAGGAAGTTTTGGGGGAAATGGCGCTCCAAACCAGGACTGGGTGCCTGTGGCTGTGCGCGCGTTTATTACCCCTCGCTCTCCTTGAGCTTGAACTTGAGTGCGGCCACCATGCTGATCATTCCCGTGTCTTGATTGTGGCTGGTCTTCGTCACACTGCCCCTCTCTGCGTGTAGCGGGCGTCCACGGCCGCATTGAGTTGTCCACCGGCCTTCGGACGAAACGAAGACCCAGTCACAGCCAGCGGTGGGGGAAAGCCAAGATGATAACTCAGCAGTCGGTTTGGATGATGTGTAGCAGTTTAACCGAGATCTGGCCCTGCTCGCCCAAATCTATAGCTTCTGTGACGCGGGAAAGGAATTTTTGTTGCCGACGAGCTGAGATGGTGGTTGATTTCCATGAAGCCCACGCGTATTTAGTGTTGGTCCCGTTTGGAGATTCCATTGCGTCAGGCTGCGCATGTACCCCTTGGCTTGCTGTCACAAGGGCAACTGAGGGGGGCTGGGTGGCGCGTTGTCCCTCCTGCGCCGGGTTGCGATGATCGCCAGGTAACTCTTCTTCCCCGCCCGGGTTGCCGATGATCGCCAGGTAACTCGTTATATTGCTCATATCTGCTTCCGAGAGCCCAATCACCCACCTCTGTGGCGCCCTTGTACGTCTGGCAGTACGTCGGGGTCTTGAAGCCTCCTGTGCATTCCGTTGAGGTCCTCGGGGCAGATCTTCAGTGTTATCACCCCCTTTTTGGTGCGTTAGTGGCGGTGTGACGTAAAGGGGCCCTGCTATTTTGATTTTTTGTTTAGGTGATTCACGATAGGGTTTTTACGGGGTGATGTGAACTGTGCGGGGCCCCTACTCCTGTATCGTAATTTATCTGGAACGGGGAGGGGAGAGCAGTGATGACGAAGGGCCCATGCCAATTTGGTGCGAGCTTGTGATGCGGTTGGGGGGAGGAACCTCACTAGTACCGAGTCCCCCACGGTGAATGGGTGAGCCACCTCTTGGCGTGACGTAGGCAGGCATTTCGCACTACATCATGTGCGGCGCGTAGGTACGTTGAGTTCCCGTAGGTATTGAGTGGTAGTAGGTGCGGTGCTGGGTGTGGGGATTGCAAGGTGAGGCCATCTGCCGGCAGCCGGGGGTTGCGTCCAAAGAGTAGCCAGTGTGGTGAATAACTCGTAGCGTCGCTGGGGGCAGCGTTAAAACGTGAGCTGTATTGCGGGCAGGGCACTGGGCCAATCACCTGAAGAGTTGTCGGCGAGGCTGGCCCTAATGGCGTTGTTGATCGTGCGATGAACACTTTCACATATTCCGTTGCCCTGAGCATAGTACGGGCTAGTGTGGTTTAGTTTGTACCCAAACACTTCTCCCAAGTGTTCCAACAGGCGGCTGGTGAACTCTGGGCCGCGGTCGGAGAGGAGGGGCCCCGGGGATCCCAAAATACGGAAATGACATTCTGCAGCAAGAGTTGGGTAACTGTAGACCCCTTGTGGTTGCTCGTAGGGACAGCAATAACGTACCGTGAGAAGCAATCAATAAAGGTCACTATATACTACTTCTTGTCGTACATAGGTAGAGGTCCCATCACATCTACGGCTAGAAGTTCCCACGGTTGAGATGCAGTTATGTGGCCTTTTACTTTCACCTTTGGCCGGTAGTCAGTTCCTACTGGCAACCGCGGCACTGGGACGCGACTGTTTGGGGCGAGGGTGGACGCGTTGTCAGTATAGTACGGGTCCTGAATAACGCCAACGTTTCTTGAATCCTGGGTGTCCTCCTTGGGACGAATGGAGGGACGAGAGAAAACGGTGCGCCGCCTTAGGTCCCAGCATCACCTGCCCTTCATGGTTCATCACACGGCCGTCGCATACACGCAGCTTCCACGCCACTTCTTGGCCAGCCAGGAGGGCCATGTCCTGTCTGCCGCGGTTTCCCTGGAGTTGATGGTGTTCTTCTGCGACGTCGTCAGTCACGGCTGCCATGTGGAGTAACTGATCGATCTGGGGGCTGGTCCATAGGCAACTAGAGAGGCCGTCTGCGTGTCCCTGCAATTTTCCGGGCCGGTGGTTTGATGGTGAAGTCGTATTTTTCTAACTCGCTAGACCATCGGTGAAGAAGAGCGCTTTCGTGGACATGGTTTTCAACCATGTAAGGCTGTAATGGTCGGTGAACACCTCGAAATGATTGCTGAGTAGATAAGGACGGAAATGCCGAATACCCAGACCACCCTAAAACATTCTTTTTCGTTGGCTGAGTTCTTTTCCGAGGTGCTGAGGGTGCGGTGGCACAGGCAATTACCCTTTTCCCTTTTCCGTCCTGCCTCTGCGAAAGGACAGCACCCAGTCCAAAGTGGATGCATCTGTATAAAGGGTAAAGGGCTGGGAGAAGTCTGGGTAGGCGACGATAGGGGGCGGGTGAGGTGTTCTTTGAGGCCCGGAATGCTTGCTCACAGTCGGTTGACCAGCTCCAGGTGACCCCCTTATCCAGGAGGCGGTGGAGGGGTGCTGCTATATCAGCGAAGCCCTTGACAAATCTTCTGTAGTATGACGCCAAACCGAGGAAACTACGTAATCACGAACGTTGGTAGGTGGTGGTTTTGTTGCCTAGGGCCCCTCAGCTTGTCAGGGTTGGCTGGATGCCACGGCCACTCACCACATGGCCCAAAAGGGTACTTCCTCACGAGCTAGACAGCATTTGGGATGGCTTGAGCTTGACCCCAGCTTCTCGGACCCGTTTAAAAACACCTCCCGAAGTCGCTGCAGATGAATGGTCCAGGTTGGAGCATTACGATGATGTCGTCCAAGTAAGCGGGGACACGTTCTCCACGTCAGGCCCGCCAAGACAGCGTCCATCAGGCGGGAGAAAGACGCTGGGCCGTTGCAGACTCCGAAGGGGAGGACCTCGAACCCCCATAGTTGGCCATTACCTGTGCTGAAGGCAGTCTTTGCCTTGTCCCTTCCCACGAATAGGGATTTGCCAGTAGCCACTCTGTAGGTCTAGCGTAGAGAACCATCTGGAACCGTGGAGGGCCTCCAACGTGTCTTTCCAATACGCGGGAGTGGTTGAGCATCCTTCACTGTGACCGCATTCAGGCGCCGATAATCACACAAAACCTTAGTGACCCGCCCTTTTTTTTCGCCAACACCACAGGGGACGCCCCAAGGACTTTTTCGATGGTCTGATTATCCCGTGCCGAGCCAGGGAAATCGACTTGAGAACGTTCTTTTCTCGGCGTGCTGGTGGTTGTCGTCGGAAGGGTTTGTTTGTTTGGAGGTCCTTTTGTGTAGATGCGATGTTCCGCAAGACTAGTTAACCCTTTTGTCGTCCTCTCCCTGCGCGAATATATCCCCATAGTCCATTAGGGGGTTTCCTCAGGTCACAGGTTTGAGATGGCGTCAGACCGGTAGGAATAACCGGAAAGATCGTTTTGGTCCCCGAAAATTTTGTTGGCTTTGTCCGTAAGCCCCCGGGATCTACTGAGCCAATCTCCCACCCTTTCTGCAATCGTACTGACTCCGCAGTGTGATTGGCAATGGCGAAGACTGATGAGCCTCCATCCGATACATGGGTGCTGCCCTTAGCCCGGGGGGAAGTTCGTGGTAGGCGAGAAGACAGTGATGTTGCTTAGACGTCGTGATGCAGGAGTATTGCCGCCGGCTGTTGGGCGGAAGGTCAATGTTCTGAGGAAGATATAAGATCCTGGAGCAGTATCACGATTTCTCCAGGCTCTGCTGTACTTTCGTGAGCCAAAATTTTACTCTGAGTGGTTAAGGACGTCCACCCCGAGTATTCCGTCCACTCCCGATAAGCCCTTCAGGACAATAAGTGGAAACCCTGTAATACGTCTCGTCCCACTGCAGCTGAACCCATCTAGTCTCTCCAGCTACAGCCAATGTCGTCCCGTCGGCTCCTTGAACAGGGGGATGTACTTTGGAGTTTCCCCCAAGTTAGGGCTTATGCTGGTTGTAGAAGGTGAAGGAAAGGCAGCGCGGCTGGCTCCCGTGTTCAACCAAGACAAAACGCCTTATTCCTTGCACGGTGATGGGCACTGTGATGTTATTGGCATCAGGCCTTATGGGGTTCATCCAGTGCCCTACGGACGACCCCGTTGGAGTTTAAAGGCCGGAATTTGTTGGTAGAGTTTTGGCCTTGCGACACTCCCGTTGTAGGTGACCAATGTTGCCACAGTTCCAGCACCTGAGTTCTTTCCTTGCTACGACGCTGTTCTGGTGTCCTGCGTCGCTCTCCTGTGTTGTCGTTCAACAGTGGCGCTGCAGGGCGGCAATAGTGGATTCTAGCTGGTCAAGGCGAGAAGGTGCAGGTTGTTCGTGGCTCCCACGATAACTGGTGTCGGTGGAAGGGTTTCATCAGCTGGTGATGACTTTCCCAGCTTCTTCCCAGGCCGTCTCCAGGGTTGTAGTTCTTGTTCTTAATACCTCTCTTTTTAGATTGAGGGGCAAGGCTTTCAAGAAGGCTTCCATAGTTTCCCCGCTCGATGATGGGTTGCCCTGCTCCATTGAATGCACGGTTTGGCCAGCTGTGGGAGCCGTCTTGCCAAAGCGCGCAGGCTCAGGTCCCCCTGTGTGAGAGTGGCGAGGTCCCTTCGGCTAGCATTTTCTTCATCTGGGTGGCCAAGTTCTTTTTTCAATGCTGTCTTCCATTCCCCACGTAGCTGCTGTGATGGGCTGTTGTTACATCATTGCCAACGTCGCCGATGGTAATCTTACACCATTTGGCGCGTCGCCCAGCTGGGATTTCTTGAAGTTCGCAGTGTAGCTCGAAACGGTTCACCAATGTCAATGGTGCGTATCCGGGTTGAAGGGCGTTGTTTCTCCATGGTGCTCCGTATGTGGCCTGTCGGAGGACCACCGCTGCCGCCAGTGTTACGTGGCTATATCAGGTTCTCTCCGAGGGCCAAAGAAACTGTAATCTCCGGCTTGTGTTTATTTCCTCTTTGGTTTTACAAGTTCCTTTGTTACATACAGAGTATATATTTCACTGCCCCTTGGCAGCGGCTAGGCACCAGACTCCCAAGTCCTCCTCGGGTACCAACTGGACAGGGAGCGAGCGCCCCCGGTGGGGTGGCTTGGTGCACGTTGGTGTCCCCTGGGGACTGGGTGTCCAACAGGAGAGGCGGCCAGGAGTCCCACCGCGGTTTGGCCTCAGTCACCAACAGGACAGGGATTGAGCGTCCGGTGTGGGGGATTGAGGTTGGGCGGTGTCTTCAATGGGCTGGACGTCCAACGGGAGAGGCGACCAGGAGTTCACCGCGATTGGTCTTACCACCGAGGCCTGTGCGGCTCGGTGATGGCGTGAGGGGGAGGTAGGAAGGGCACCGCCAGGAGCGCCTGTAACTGACGGCGTGCATGGGTCAGTCGGGGTGTGTAAGGGGGGGAACACCCCCCTTTTCCAGCTGCACGGGGATCCGCCACAGCCTCCTGTAGATAGGGAAGAGAGGAACGGGACGGGGAGGAAGGTAGGGAATGACGGAGTGGGAGTAGGAGTTGAGGTGCTCTCACGGTGACGAGCTGGCGTCAACACCGGAGTAGGGGATGGGATTTGGGTGGCTCTCACGGTGACTGATGGTTGTCTGAACCGGGGGAAAAGGGGAGGTGGGGGTGAGGAGAGGATGCCTGGGGGACTTTGCGTGGGCGGCCAGGGAGGAGGAGAGGAAGCCTGGGGGACTTTGCGTCGCGGCCAGGGAGGAGGAGAGGAAGTCTTGGGGGCATGGCGCTCCAACCAGGACTGGGTGCCTGTGGCTGTGCGCGCGTTATATACCCCTCGCTCTCCTTGAGATTGAACTTGAGTGCGGCCACCATGCTGATCATTCCCGTGTCTTGATTGTGGCTGTGTCTTCGTCACACATACACCGTTACCACACTGCAGAATCAGGCACACTACAACTTAGTGTAGTGTCGTGGTTAGTGAAGCGATAGTAGCGGTTATACTTTGGTGGAGGAGCTGGAGCACAACGTCTTATCACCACCACGGTAGCTCAAAGAGTCCCGCGCAATTCTGTGTTTGCTCTTCCCTAGCGAACGATTGACAACACATTTTGTTACCAAGATGGCAGCTGTCGAAATTTATCGCTGTGGCTATTCTTATTCTAGCAGAATAACTTGTTGATGACCCTGTATTTGATGCAGCAGAGGTTATAGCAGCAGGACATGAAATATTAAAGAAGCAAAAAGAGGAGAGAGAAGAGGAAAGGTTTTTTTTGGCCTTTGTTTACATAGCTTATTGTGGCGCGAGCTGGCAAACCAGCGGCAAACCAACTCCTCGAGCCGGTGTGCGGGAGAGAAAACTGAATCGCTGAACTTTTTTCTGTACGGCGTACAGTAGCGTTTTGTAGCGTACAGAATGCCTTAGTGAACGCACCCCAGGTGTTGCAGTCTTTTCTTCTTCTTCTTCTTCTTGTGACCTTTTATGCTTTTTATCACATTGTAGGTCGTCTGTCAAGCTCGGGGTCGAACTTGATACATATCTTGAAGTAACACAGAACAAAGCAGGCAGAATAGCATTAGGAGCCAATAGGTATGTGGCAGTGGAAGCGATTAGAGGAGACATGGGATGGAGCCAAGGGCGTAGCCAGGAAAAATAATTGGGGGGGGCCACCTCCCAATGATGGTTGAGGGGTGGGTGGCGAGCGAAGCGAGCCTTATCAGCTGGGGGTCTGGGAGGCGCTTATCAGCTGGGGGTCTGGGAGGCGCTTATCATCTGGGGGTCTGGGAGGCGCTTATCAGCTGGGGGTCTGGGAGGCGCTTATCAGCTGGGGGTCTGGGAGGCGCTTATCAGCTGGGGGTCTGGGAGACGCTGTAAGCCCCACAGAGAATTTTTTTTAAGATATGACTTAATTGGGGGCATATTGAGCCCTATGGGGGGTCATTTATTGGTTCTTTGCATGATATTCAATATAGTAAAATTGATGAAATTATACCCTACACTCCTAAAGTAGATGTGTTGAATTGGGGGGGGGCCATGGCCCCATTGGCCCCCCCTCTGGCTACGCCCTTGGATGGAGCACGTTCAGAGAGAGGATAGCAAAGGCAGGACTGAGGTACAGAGCTAGACTGCAATGAATGGATCACAGCAAATGGGCAAGCAAGGTTTGGGACTGGAATATGTATGGGAAGTGGATGAAAGACTCAGTAAAAGTGGAAAGATGGACAGGTGAACTGGGAATGTTTATGACAGGAGTGATGAGACATGGGAGTATGGCTGTATGCAAAAAGGAAATAAATAGGAGAGTGGAAGAGAAAGGGAAAGAAGAATGGCTGAGGGGAATGAGTGAGAAATCAACACTGGAATGGTACAGGAGAAAGGACCAGCCACGGTATGAAAGGTTCTATGATGGTGGCTATGGAGGGGATACTTCCGCGCAAAAACACAGATGAAGACACAAAATGACACAGACTCTCCAGATAGCCCCTTCTAACTTTCCTGAAATCATGGATGTATAAATGTAAGTATTAACGCCACCACACGTCTGTAAACAGAAAAAAAAGTTGTCCTGGCGACTTAAAGTAGTCATCCAGACCATTTCATCATTCCTGATTTAATGCAGTCAAATCATAGCCATTGACGAGTATATCAACAATACGTCGTCACTTTTTGTATCCAGTCAGCCGTTTTTAAATAATCCGCAATCAAAATCTGCAAATTCCCCGAGTTCTCAAAACGCACTCAAGATTTGCAGACGCTCAGGTCAGGCTCCGTGACGTACCCTCAGGGAGGCTCATCTTCCCGCGCTGATCAGAGGACGTAAACACAGAGATAAATATAAGTACTTGAAGATATTTGGGGGTTTTTGATAGATTTTTTTTTCTAATGCCCATGCATGCATCCTTTTTGGGTGCAGCATGCTTCCTTCCCACACACACGCCCGCACACCGACACCCTTCCCACACACACGCCTGCACACCGACACCCCTTCCCACACTCACGCCTCCGTCCCACACACACGCCTTCACACCGACACCCTTCCCACACTCACGCCTGCACACCGACACCCTTCCCACACACGCCTTCTTCCCCCACACACGCCTGCCACCACACGCTTCCTTTCCCACACACACGCCTGCACCACCGACACACCTTCCCACACACACGCCCGGGAAATACTTTGGGAAATCATCCTTCCGGCTTTGACTGAAATGAACTACCGCACTGTATTGTATGCTTATTATACTTCACATCTGTAAATGTTCCAGCGTGCGCTCAGCCTTGGTTAACCCACACGACCGCTATGAAATATGAGGTGCCTCAAAAAATTCTAAGTCCAGTTAGGTTAGGTTAGGGATACTTTGTGGTTAAGGTTAGGTTAGGTTAGGTATACTTTGTGGTTAAGGTTAGGTTAGGTTAGGTATACTTTGGGTTAAGGTTAGGTTAGGTATACTTTGTGGTTAAGGTTAGGTTAGGGGTTTGGTATACTTTGTGGTTAAGGTTAGGTTAGGTTAGGTATACTTTGTGGTTAAGGTTAGGTTAGGTTAGGTATACTTTTTGGTTAAGGTTAGGTTAGGTTAGGTATACTTTGTGGTTAAAGGGTTTGGTTTTGGCTAGGTTAGGTATACTTTGTGGTTTAAAGGGTTTGGGTTTGGTTTGATATACTTGTGGTTAAGGTTAGGTTAGGTTAGGTTAGGTATATTTGTGGTTAGGTTAGGTTAGGTTAGGTATACTTTGTGGTTAAGGTTAGGTTAGGTTAGGGATACTTTGTGGTTAAGGTTAGGTTAGATATACTTTGTGGTTAAGGGGTTTGGCTAGGTTAGGTTAGGTATACTTTGTGGGTTAAGGTTAGGTTAGGTATACTTTTTTGGTTAAGGTTAGGTTAGGTTAGGTATACTTTGTGGTTAAGGTTAGGTTAGGTTAGGTATACTTTGTGGTTAAGGTTTGGTTAGGTTAGGTATACTTTGTGGTTAAAGGTTAGGTTAGGTTAGGTATACTTTGTGGGTTTAAGGTTAGGTTAGGTAAGGTTAGGTTAGGTATACTTTTTTGGTTAAGTTAGGTTTAGGTTAGATTTTTACATATAGTGACTTTGATGATTTTTTGGGGAGCCATAAATCACTTATATTTGCTTCCCCCACCCAAAAACCCCCTATTCCCGCCAGTTCCCCAGGCTTGTTGGCTATAGGGGGAAAAAAAAAAAGATTTGGGGTGAAGGACTTCTTCCAAAGTTTTACCCACGCCTGCACACACGCCTCCTTCCCACACACACGCTTGCATACACGCCTACTTCCCACACACACGCCTGCACACACGCCCTCCACACACGTGTGTGTTGTGTGTGTATGTGTGTGTGTGTGTGCAGGAAGGGTGTTGGTGCGCAGGCGTGTGTGCAGGCGTGTGTGTGGGAAGAGTGTCGGTCACAGCGACAGATTCACTCTGACACCGAAGTACAATCGGTCATCATAACATTTGCCGACAGGTGTCAGACAGAGTGTCTGCGGGCGTCCCTGTTCTGACGTCATCAATAACAGTCGTAGCCCTGTTTGGGGGGAAGATTTTTTTTTTTGCGCGCTTTTTTCAAAAGTCGGTTTTTACGGAAATAAGGCCTGGAAATCAATTATTTTTGGTGGATTAGGTGTTTTGAATGTACAGTCAACATAATTAGGCAAAAAAAAAAAGGGTCTGGACGACTACTTTAAGGCGTATTTTGTGACTACAATACAATGTAGAATTATACTTATTTAAGCTACGCCCACTTATTTTCTACTCCTTTGCGTGTACAGAAAACTGAGCAGAGACACTCCCGGCACCAAATTTTACTCTTTTCCTGTAAAAATATACAGTCGTGGGTGTGGGTGGTGGTTTCAAGAGCCTGGCCAATCAGATCGCCCCGCATGAGAAAATCTTATCAGACCTCCCCCCATAAATGTTTCCGTTTCCTTTTAAATTTTCATCCAATTCAACATTCATTACATGCGCACGACATGCAAAGGATACTGTATTTAATTAGGAGTAGGTTCAACACGTTGATCGGATATATACAACAACTCAACAGTTAATGATGTCACAAATATTAATATTCTCCAGCGACATCTGGGAACAATTTTTCCACTCCCTCCATCTTTCAATGCGTCCGAACCCTTGTTAAGGGCTTGTGGCTAGCACGATAAAACTTGTAATTTGGCCATAATACACTAAATAATAAACAGTCTCTTTAGTAATAGTTATAATTACTTTAAAAAAGCAATGTAAAATGGTACATTGTCATAACTTAACAGGAATGTCACCCAAAAAATGTACATAATGGATATACGAACACCTCCACAGGGCCTCCAGAGAGGCGAGGTGAGGTGCTCTGAGGTGCTCTCAGGGTTTCCCCATGCGTTCGCCGATTTCGGCAGCTGGCGGCCATCTACGCATGGGTGTAGCTCCCAAACTAACTACAGGATTTTCTTGAAAAAAACCTCATTGTGATTCCCACACAAAGTTACCCTGATGTAGTCAACGAAACCCTTTCCTATCCTATCCTAACCTAACCTAACGTTTTTCTAACCTAACCTAACCTATAGCGGTCTGCCGAAAAGGGCGAACGCCTGGAGATTTGAGGCAGGAGCAGAAAACGAAAAGAGGAGAAGAGAAAAAAAGGGAAGAGAAAGAAGGAAAGAAATGGAAAAAGAAAGGAAAGGGAAGGGGAAGGAAAAGAAGAGAGAAAAGTGATAAATGTAATGATAAATTGTTGCTGTTTCATGATGGAACATGATGTCCATGATTCCGTACTTTCGAATTTCAGTGGGTAATTTTTTTAAGGTTGTGAGAGCGAGTCTGTCTGGCTCTCCCAGTGAATGTACGATACATTTCCTTTGGCTCCGTCCCGTAGAATTCTCTGGCAGCGCTCATGTATTTTGTGTGGCAAGCTGGGGCGGACTTAAATAAGTATAATTTTTTCTTCCAGGGACGCACAAATCGCCTTTACTGTATCTAGGTAGGCTGTACATTCCACACTTGCTTGCTGGGCGGCAATTCGCATCCTCCTTTGATATAATTTACTCAAAAAATCATCAAAATTTACTGGCCCTTTAAGATATAAAATGGAAATGGATTTGGAGAGGAGAAAGAAAAAACCCCTCTGTGTATCAAATTCAAGATCACGTAAACAAACAGACGAAAGCGGCGATGGGGCTGTCACTGCAAGCCCATTCTGTTCCTGAGGAAACCAGTGTAAGATTATCTTATATGGGCCCTTTTTAATACACAGGAATGCTACGTAAGGTGAGTATAGCGACATTCATTATTTGCGTTGTATCCTACCATAGCTTTGTAGAAGGTGGTGTTGGTGATTTCTTTTACCTAGCCATCTTCACTCCTGAGAAAAGTATCCACAGCTGGTGTATTTCTAAAAATGGACCGTACTGCGCGGTCATTTGCGAAACACTGACTAATTTTTCCAAGTCAAATAAGGCCTTTTTTAGATGGAGAATTTTTGTTGGTTACATGGACGAAACTTCGCGGTCGCTACCGCCCTTTTCCACTCACGTTTGGGAAAATGGACGAGATTTCACGGTCGTTTGCAGGTAATTATGGAGAGAGTTCACGTTCGTTTTCAGAGACACCAACTACTTTTTTTGCCTCAATAGGGGCTTTTTTAATGGTGCTATTTTATTTTGCGCAATAAAAAAAACTTTAAAAAAAAAAATGAAACCTAACCTAACCTTAACCACAAAATAACATTTTTTTCTTTTTTTGGTTTGCGCAAAATAAAACTAGCACCATTAGAAAAAGCACCATTGTAGGGCCCAAGGGAAAAAATAGTTGGTGCTCTGAAAACGAAGGGGAACTCTCCTCCATATTACCCTTTTCAGAGACACCAACTATTTTTATTGGCCTACAATAGGTGCTTGTTCTAATGGTGCTAGTTTTATTTGCGCCAACCAAAAAAAAAAAAAAAATGAAACCTACTAACCTTAGTTTTAAGAAACCTAACCAACTAACTAACTTTACCTATAGTTTTAAAGAAACCTAACCTAACTAAACCACAAAAATAAGCTTTTTTTTTTTTGGTTTGCGCAAAATAAAACTAGCACCATTAGAACAAGCAGCTATTGTAGGCCAAGAAAAAATAGTTGGTGTCTCTGAAAACGACCGTGAAACCTCGTCCATTATAACCCAAGTTTTCTGTATTTTGTTTGCTCTTATACTGTGCAGTACTAATCTTTCTTCCGCCCTAGCCTTCAAAGCTATGTATATATTAATTTTTTTATAATGTCAATAACACTCCCCTCCCAGAGCCCCCTCACCTTTAGGAGGTTAGTTAAAGGGTTTGGTTAGGTTCAGATCTCGCTGGAGGTCGAAAGAGGCGGGTCTCCCTTGCTCGCCCCCTCGACCCAAGTTTTAGTTTGGGTTCGATTGGTTCAGTAGGTAATAATCCCCCCGGCAGGGTGTGGGCCCGAGGGACCACTGGCGGTGGCGGGCGGCTGTGAATGCGGGGCGGAGTACTCTGTATTTTGTACAATTCTGTCACTTCTCGGTTTCGAGTCACTGACTAGTAAAATTTTTTCATGGCCAAGTTTAGTGCTTTTTTGATGGAGATACATTTTTATTAATGAACGGCGCACCCTACGATTTGGTGATAAAATTAACTAAAATAAAAATGAACAGTTTTCCGGGAAAAAATGTCATTTTTTCTTCTTCCGGTTTCCAAAAGAAAAAAATTCTCCATCTGAAAAGCACCAATTTTTGGCCAGGAAAAATAGTCACTGTCTCAGAAAATGACCGGGGCAATCCTCTCTATTTTCCCGAAATACGAACACTTTACAATGTAGAAGTTGGAAATCTAGTCGACAAGGACGAGGATCGGTGATGAGAATACATAGACCGTCTTGTCTATTTTCTTTGCTTTTTATGGAGCGGATTAACAATGGTGTAAAGGCAGCAGATGGGAAAAGGAATTACACAATATAGTGGTGAGGCTTGCAGGTGAAAAAGCTAAAAAAAATTACTTTTACTTCTCATTTGCACAATTAATCCTTCCTGCAAGGTCAAATAATAGAAAGAAAAAATTCTTGTATCTCTTCCCAACGGTGGCTGAATACAGACCCATGTCCTTTTACGGGCCCCGACAGACACGGGACCGATTTGGCCCCTCACGGAGAATGGGTCCTCCGGAAGCGGCCCGGTTAGGTTTTTTTTATTCGGACCTATATTAGAAAGACCACGTCGCCTCCGTGGGTTTGTTTTTGTTTGTTTTAGAGGATAATTCCTCAGAGCCATAGTGATCTTACGCTGCGCTTAGTGTTTGGGCCGAAACCACCACATTTGGGGGGGGGTCACAAACCCCGGTAACACCCGGTACCCATTCACTGCTGGGTGGGCAGGGGCCGGGTTTAAGAAAGACGCCCATCATCTTGCTCCGACCGGGGATCGAACCGGGACTTCTGGTTGTAGCCGAGCGTGCTAACAACACTACAGAAGTGTACACTACCCTCCCGAGTTCGCGCTGCTTTCTTCCGGAGGCATAGCGGAAATTGGTATTAAAACACTGTAAAAATGCTTATTAGTCGTTTTTTTTTTTTTTTTTTTTTTTTTTGTTGTGTGTTGTGGTCTACAGTGCCGTAGGCAGTGACCTCCAGGGTGGAGGTAGGCCCTGGGGGGTTAACTTGGGCTTGTACCCTACCGTATTTACCGCTATAAGGGCTCACTTTTTAAAAACCGAAACCCCAACCCTCCCCAAGTGAAGGTTATGGTGTTAGCAGGTTTTTACCCCCTCCGGTGGGGTCCACACTATAAGAAGGGATGGAGGAAAGGCTTGGTTTGAGCCTCGAACCCAGTGGTTGGGTTTAATGGTTCG
>JACEEZ010025080.1:37020-79520 GCA_016584305.1 Chionoecetes opilio
AAAGGGGTTTTTCCCCCAAAAAATTCATTTTTATTTTATTTTTTTTTTGTGCCTATTAGCGAGAATTGTGAAAAAAAAGTGAGTTGCGAGAATTGAGGAAACCTTGATGTAGGGTGATGGGTAATGGGTGAGTGAATGGGTTGGGTGATGTGTAATGGGTGTGGGGTGATGGGTGAGTGAATGGGTGGGGGGTGATGGGTGATGGGTGAGGGAATAGGTGGGGGGTGATGGGTAATGGGTGAGTGAATGGGTGTGTGGTGATGGGTAATGGGTGTGTGAATGGGTGGGGGTGATGGGTAATGGGTGAGTGAATGGGTGGGGGGTGATGGGTAATGGGTGAGTGAATGGGTTGGGGGTGATGTGAATGGGTTGGCGTTAATACATACATTTCTACATCCATGATTTCAGGAAAGTTAGAAGGGGATATCTGGAGAGTTTGTGTTTGGTGGGCCGAAGGCCCACTAAACACAGGTGGTGGGCCGAAGGCCCACCAATAGCCCTCCACAGGAGCTAGCCAAAAAGTCCACCCGGATGGCGGCTTTGCGGCTAGTATATACAGGGTGTAACACGAGTTTCTGCAAATATTGATACTGGTGAAAGAACATGTAATTCTAAGCACAATATATTCTATAACCATATGCGTTTTGAAGCTTCCTTTAGACGTGAGATGAAGTTAGAAAAATTAGCGCGGCCAGTAATTTCACCATGGCAGGCGCTTGCTGCTCGGTGACATTTTGAATGATTTAATCATAATGGTTACTAGTAATGGAGCATTACATTATCTTATAACAACACAATTGGTATTAATGGGCATTTTATTACTAAATAAGCAGTACATAAGAACAGCAGGGCTGTAATAAACAATACTGTAAAAGGCTACATGGCATCGTGTCAGGGAGGGGTAGGATGGAACACGTGACTCAGTGATAGGCGTGAGGCCTCGCAGCCTAGTCCCTCCTTCCTCCCCCGCCCCGACGCATTGCCCACTTAGCCTTTTTAGTCCAGCGGATATGTGCAAAACCCTGCATTTTTTAGTAATAACATCCAAACTTGGTACAGTGTTAAAAGATGCATATCCAACAAAAACTGGATATGGAGCCAACCAAATATAGCAATGGCGGCCATTTTAAAAAATGGCCGCCACTAAAGGCATTTTTCATTATAAATCAAGAGTTATTTCACATGCAAGCTTACGTTTTGTGCCTATATCCATGTTTTAATGGATAATAAGTCCGATGGACATAAGCATGTTGAGGTAAATTTCCAATCATTGAGGTTTTAGTAGTTATTTTGAGAAAAGATGGCCGCCAATCATTTTATTTTTTGTGAGAGAACATATTTGTGTGTCAATTGTGTCAATACCATTGGGTTGATAGACAGATCATGCAATAAGAAGTATAATGTGTTCCTATGATAGTTAAAGCCATATTTGGTGTTATAGAGGCAGCCAGTGATAGTTTAAAGGGCAATTATTCTTACGGGACAAAGATATAATGCTTCTCTCTCTCAAACACACACACGCATTCTCTCTCAAACACACACACACACGCATTCTCTCTCTCAAACACACACACACATTCTCTCTCAAACACACATACGCATTCTCTCTCAAACACACACACGCATTCTCTCTCAAACACACACACACGCATTCTCTCTCAAGCACACACACACGCATTCTCTCTCAAACACACACACACGCATTCTCTCTCAAACACACACACACACGCAGTCTCTCTCAAACACACACAACACACACGCATTCTCTCTCAAACACACAACACAACGCATTCTCTCAAACACACCAAACACACGCATTCTCTCTCTCAACACACACACCACACGCATTCTCTCTCAAACACACACACACGCATTATCTCAAACACACACACAAACACACGCATTCTCTCTCTCAAACACACACACACGCATTCTCTCTCAAACCAAACACACCCACACACACACCACACACACACACACACACACACGCGCGCGCGCATTCTCTCTCAAACACACACACACACGCATTCTCGCGTGGCTCATGTCCCTCAGGACCGGCTTGACCAATCAGAACGCTGAGATTAGCTGTGACGTCAGAGGGGGAGGAAGACAAAGTCCCCCGCGTAATTTGAGTACCGTCCGTGAGGCGACCAATTTTAAAATAGCTGCCATACCTACACTGAATATTATTTTCAGTGGCTCCATATCCCAAATTGATTGCATATGCATGTTCTAACTTTGTTCCAAGTACGGTTGTTTTACTAAAAAATGCAGGGTTTGGTATATATTGTGCACATATCCGCTGGACTATTTAGAGTATTGTTTATTACAGCCCTGCTGTTCTCATGTACTCCTTATTTAGTACTAACATGTCCATTAATACCAATTGTGTTGTTTATAGATAATGTAATGCTCCATTACTAGTAAACATTATGATTAAATCATTCAAAATGTCACCGAGCGGCAACGCCTGCCATGGTGAAATTAACTGGCCGCGCTAATTTTTCTAACTTCATCTCACGTCTAAAGGAAGCTTCAAAAGCATATGGTTATAGAATATTTTGTGCTTAGAATTACTTGTTCTTTCACCAGTATCAATATTTGCAGAAACTCGTGTTACACCCTGTATATATATAGGCATACATATATATTATGCATACATGTGTGTTTACAGGTATATTTTGTTGTTTTGCAGTTTATATTCTTTCTCTTTGTTTCTTTTTGCTTGCCGTTTATATGAACCGTTTATATACATATTTTTTGCTATTTTTTTCCTTTTAATAACTTCTCTTGCTGTAATGTTGGATTTCAATTGATACGATGTGTATTTTTATCTAATACAGTGTATGCTTGATGTGAATATGCTGTGTCTAATCTTAAGATGTTTTGCTGGACAAACTTACATTTTTCATGTTGTTGCATTTCTTTCACATTATTGTATGCGAATGTTGTCATTGTTTAAATGACAGAGTTGAGGTGCCTGTATGATAATAAGTGCAAAAATAGAAATGTGCAGATAATTGGAAGGCCGATTCATGTAATCCTTTATGTCCAACCAACAATCCTGTTGGAGTCGTGTTACCCAATCAAATTATAATGTTACCTTTAAAGTAATGGTTTAATTGAACTCCCCGTGCTTGAAAACCTATATTTTGCCACCCTGTTTGCATTTATATCATGCCTGAAGCTTGAGTTGAGATATGAGGAAGTACCAAAGTGACGGCCATTTTGGACGCCATCTTGAATTTTGCTGCAGCACAAGCAGGAATGCTGGGGACTTTCAGTATGTTGTTCAGAACAGTTTTCTGAACATATCCTGCAATTTTCAGCTTGTTTATAATTTGTTCGGTGTTTTGCCCATATTCGTGCTATTACTCTTGGACTAAAAACAGGGTTGAGTCAAAGCTTTTCGCCTCATCAACTCCCCTCCTCTGACTGACTCTTAAATTTTTAAATCACCGCTGCAATGTTGCTTCTCTTGCTATCTTCTACCGTTATTTTCATGCTCACTGCTCTTCTGAACTAGCTAACTGCATACCTACCCTCCTCCCGCGGCCTCGCTGCGCAAGACTTTCTACTCATTCTCATCCCTATTCTGTCCATCTTCCTAATGCAAGAGTTAATCAGTATCTTTCATCCCTTTCACTGATAAACTCAGGAACTCTCTTCCTGTTTCTATTTTCCACCTTCCTACGACTTAAATCTTTTCACGAGATGAGTAACAAGACACCTTCCGAACTAAATTGGTCCAACCCCTTTTTTTATTCTCTTTACTGTCTTCTTTTTAGGGACTGGCAATTAAGCGGGCTTTGTGTTACCACTGTTTGCGGCCATGGCCTCAAAAAGGACCTTTGTGGTCCTATGTGATGTATAAAAAAAAAAAAATCAGTTTCTCTCGGAACCCCTAACGACCTCTCGCGGAACCCTAGGGTTCCGGGGAACCCCGGTTGAGAAACGCTGATCTAGTGTATTATTTGTATTATTTCTGGCCGCCGAAACACTCTTCTTCCTCTCTTTTGTTCCTGTTTTCTGCTTCTCTTCTGTTTTCTGCTTCCTACAACACACTATTTTCATCTCGTTCTGACCTTCAACTTAAGATTTCAAGCTCCAGTTTATCCCTCCGTCGCCTCATTTCTGGTCCCCCTGATCCATCTATAATCGTCACTTTGCTGTCAACTCCAATAGCTGTTTGCAAGACCTACTATTAATCCGATTATACAGTATCTCATGCTTATTGGGCCCTAACAAGAAAGGGATTAGTTGCTGCAAATAAGAGAGTTGAGTGTGTTGCTCAGATTTCAGAGTCGAAGTCACGTCCGTACAAAACATAAAGTATTTGGATGAGCAGGACCCGTGTCATGATGTCAAGATTTAAGTCGTGTTATGGAGGTCATTTATTATGTCATTACCAGGGATACACGTGGCTCATGGAAGGCTTATGTTATTATAGATTTACACATATGAATAATTCATATTCCTATCGCCGCTCTTTACACCTTGACGTCCTTTTTCACCTCCTCCTGACTGAGGGGCGAGATCTCCCCCTCTGCCATCTCCTCCTCTTCCCCCGTTGAGTTCCACGGCTGCACCGAAGTCGAACAGAAGAATAGATAGAAGATCTCGGGCAATATGTACACGGGCACGGCCATCCAGAATACTTTCCGCCACTGGGCCAACGTTTGCTATAGAAAACCAAAGGATGTCGTGTATTCATCTAAGCCTCTTCCAAAAGCCTGCAGGAAGGGAATAAAGGTTACTCAAGAAGGTTTTAAGGGAAGGTTTTAAGCCCACTTATGGGATGATCCGATCACTTTTTTTCTTCTATTTTTTAGTAGCCTATTAGCGAGAATTGTGAAAAAAAAAGTGGGTTGCGAGAAGTGAGGAAACCTTGATGTAGGGTGGATGGGTAATTGATGGTGAATGGTGGAGGTGATGGGTAATGGGTGTGGGGTGATGGTGAGTGAATGGGTGGGGGGTGATGGGTGAGGAATGAGATGGGGGGTGTGGGTAATGGTGAGTGAATTGGGTGTGTGGGGGGGATGGGTAATGGGTGAGTGAATGTTTGGGGGGTGATGGGTATGGGTGAGTGAATGGGTTGGGGTGATGGGGTAAATGGGTGAGTGAATGGGTTGGGGGTGATGTGAATGGGTTGGCGTTAATACATACATTTCTACATCCATGATTTCAGGAAAGTTGAAGGGGCTATCTGGGGGAGAGTCCTCCAGAAGCCGGGAGACTGTTTGGGGCCGATGCCCACCATAGCCCTCCGCAGGAGGCTAGACAAAAAGTCCGCCCGGAGGGCGGCTTTGCGGCTAGTATATATATCTATATATATATATATATATATATATATATATATATATATACTATCCGCAAAGCGCCCTCCGGGCGGCTTTTTTCTAGCTCCTGCGGAGGGCTATTGGTGGGCCATCGGCCCAAACAGTCTCACAACGGCTATCTGGAGACTCTCCAGATAGCCCCTTCTAACTTTCCTGAAATCATGGATGTAGAAATGTATGTATTAACGCCAACCCATTCACATCACCCCAACACCATTCACTCACCCATTACCCTCACCCCACCCATTCACTCACCCATTACCCATCACCCCCCAACATTCACTCACCCATTACCCATCACCACCACACCCTTCACTCACCATTACCCATCACGCCCCCATTCTATCCCTGCACCCATCACCCCCCACCCATTCACGTCACCCATCCACCCCACACCACATTACCCATCACCCCACCCATTCCTCATCCATTACCTCACCCTACATCAAGGTTTTCCTCACTTCTCGCAACCCACTTTTTTTTTCACAATTCTCGCTAATAGGCTACTAAAAATAGAAGAAAAAAAGTGATCGGATCATCCCATAAGTGGGCGTAAACCTTCCTTAAACTTCTGGAGTAACCTTTATTCCTTTCGTTTCCTGCAGCGTTTTGGAAGCGGCTTAGACATACACGACATCCTTTTGGTTTTCTATAGCAAACGTTGGCCCCAGTGGCGGAAAGTATTCTGATGCCGTGCCGTGTACATATTGGCCCGAGATCTTCCTATCTATTCTTCTGTTTCGACTCGGTGCAGCCGTGGAACTCACGGTGGGAGAGGAGAGTGGCAGAGGGGGAGATTCTCGCCCCTCATTCCCGGAGGGTGTAAAAGGACGTCAAGTGTAAAGGCGGCGATAGGAATATGAATTATTCTATGTGTAAATCTATATAAATAAGCCTTCCATGACCACTAGATATCCCTGTAATGACAATAATAAATGACCTCCATAACACGACTTAAATTTGACATCATGACACGGGTCCTCTCATCAAATACTTTTGTTTTGTACGGACGTGACTTGACTCTGAAATTCCTGAGCAACCCACTCAACTCTCTTATTTGCAGCAACTAATCTTTCTTGTTAGGGCCCAATAAGCATGAGATACTGGTATAATCGGATTAATAGTAGGTCTTTGCAACAGCATATTGGCGTTTGACAGCAGTGACGATTTATAGATGGATCAGGGGACCAGAAATGAAGGCGACGAGGGATAAACTGGAGCTTGAAATCTTAAGTTGAAGTCAGAACGAGATGAAAATAGTGTGTTGTAGGAAGCAGAAAAACAGAAGAGAAGCAGAAACAGGAACAAAAGAGAGGAAAGAAGAGTGTTTCGGCGGCAGAACTTATACAAATATACACTAGATCAGCGTTTGCTCAACCGGGGTTCCCGGAACCCTAGGGTTCCCGAGAGGTCGTTAGGGGTTCCGAGAGGAAACTGATTTTTTTTTTTTTATACATCACATAGGACCACAAGGTCCTTTTTGAGGCCATGGCCGCAAAACAGTGGTAACACAAAGCCCGCTTAATTGCCAGTCCTAAAAAGAAGACAGTAAAGAGAATAAAAAAGGGTTGGACAATTTAGTTCGGAAGGTGTCTTGTTACTCATCTCGTGAAAAGATTAAGGCGTAGGAAGGTGAAATAGAAACAGGCAGAGAGTTTCCTGAGTTTATCAGTGGAAAGGGATGAAAGATACTGATTAACTTGCATTAGGAAGATGGACAGAATAAGGTATGAGAATGAGTAGAAAGTCTTGCGCAGCGAGCCGCGGAGGAGGGTAGGTTATGCAGTTAGCTCTGTTCAGAAGAGCAGTGAGCAGAAAATAACGGTAGAAGATAGAAGAGGCACCATTGCAAGCGTGATTCAAAAAATTTAAGAGTCCAGTCAGAGGAGGGGAGTTTGATGAGGGCGAAAAGCTTTTGACTCACCTGTTTTTAGTCCAAGAGTAATAGCACCGAATAGGGCAAACACCAGAACAAATTAAAACAAGCTGAACATTTGCAGGATATGTTTCAGAAATTACTGTTCTGACAACATACTAAGTCCCCAGCATCCTGCTTGTGCTGCAGCAAAATTCAAGGGTGGCGTCCAAAATGGCCGTCACTTTGGTACTTCCTCATATCTCAACTCAAGCTTCAGGCATGATAAATGCAAAACAGGGTGGGCAAATATAGGTTTTTTCAAGCCGGGAGTTCATTAAACCATTCTTAAAGGTACAATTATAATTTGATTGGGTAACACGACTCAACAGGATATGTTGGTTGACATAAAGGATTACATGAATCGCCTCAATTATCTGCAACATTTCTATTTTGCACTTTTATCATACAGGCCCTCAACTTCTGTCCACAGATCTCCATAAACAATGACAACATTCGCATCCAATAATGGTGAACGAAATGCAACAACATGAAAAATGTAAGTGTTGTCCAGCAAACATCTTAAAATTAGACACAGCATATTTCAATCCAGCCTACACTGTATGAGATAAAAATACACACCGTATCAATTGAAATCCACATTACAGCAAGGAAGTTATTAAAAGGAAAAAAATTCAAAAAACATGTATATAAACGGTTTCATATAAACGGCAAGCAAAAAGAAACAGAGAAAGAAATATAAACTGCAAACACAAAATACCTGTAAACAAACACTGTATGATATATATATGTAATGCCTATATAATACATGGGTGTAACACGAGTTTCTGCAAAATTTGAATACTGGGTGAAAGACAGTATTCTAAGCACAAAATATTCTATACCATATGCTTTTTGAAGTTCCTTTAGACGTTGATATAGTTTAGAAAATTAGCGCGCCAGTAATTTCACCATGGCAGGCTGTTTTGCCGCCGGTGACATTTGAATGATTTAATCATATGTTTCTAGTAATGGGAGCATTACATTATCTTATAACAACACATGGTATTAATGGACCTGTTATACTTAAATAAGGAATGTACATGAGAACAGCATGGCTGTAATAAACAATACTCTAAATAGTCAGCGGATGATGGCACAATTATACCAAACCCTGCATTTTTTAGTAATAAGCACCGTACTTGAGAACAAAGTTTAGAACATGTATTTGCACTCATTTGGATATGGAGCCACTGAAATAATTATGCAGGTTAAGGTATGGCAGCTTTTTAAAATTGGTCGCCTCACGGACGACTCCCTCCAAATTCCGCGGGTGACCTTTGTCTCCTCCCCCTCTGACGTCACAGCTCATCTCAGCGTTCTGATTGGTCAGCCGTCCTGAGGACATGAGCCACGCGGAAATGCGTGTGTGTGTGTTTTTGAGAGAGAATGAGCGGAGGACAGGCAGGTGTGTGTGGGTGGTTTGTGTTGGTGTGTGTGTGTGTGTGTTTGTTTGAGAGAGATGCGTGTGTGTGTGTTTGAGAGAGAGATGCGTGTGTTTTGTGTTGTGTTTGAGATAATGCGGTGTGTGTGTTTGAAGAGAATGCGTGTGGTGTGTGTGTTTGAGAGAGAGAATGCGTGTGTTTGTGTGTGTTTGAGAGTTTAATGCGTGTGTGTGTGTTTGGAGGAGAGAATGCGTGGTGTGTTGTGTTGTTTGAGAGAGACTGCGTGTGTGTGTGTGTTTGAGAGCGAATGCGTGTGTGGTGTGTTTGAGAGAGAATGCGTGTGTGTGTGCTTGAGAGAGAATGCGTGTGTGGTGTGTTTGGAAAAAGAGAGTGCGTGTGTGTGTTTGAGAGAGAATGCGTATGTGTGTTATGAGAGAGAAGTGTGTGTGTGTTTGGAGAGAGAATGCGTTTGTGGTGTGTGTTTGAGAAGAATGCGGTGTGTGTGTTTGAGAGAGAGAAGCTTATATCTTTGTCCGTAAGATAATTGCCCTTTTAAACGATCACTGGCTTGCCTCTATAACAAAAAATATGGCTTTAACTATCCTAGGAACACATTATACTTCTTATTGCATGATCTGCTATCCACCCATTTGTATTGACACAATTGAACACACAAATTTGTTCTTCAACAAAAAATAAAATGATTGGCGCCATCTGTTTTCTCAAATAACTACTAAAACTCAATGATTGGAAATTTACCTCAACATGCTTAGTCGCATCGGACCTTATTTATCCATTAAAAACATGGATATAGCACAAACGTAGCTTGCATGTGAAATAACTTTTGATTATAATGAAAAATGCCTTTAGTGGCGCCATTTTTTTAAAATGGCCGCCATTGCTATATTGGTTGGCTCCATTCCATTTTTTGTTGGATATGCATCTTTTAACACTGTACCCGTTTTGGATTTTTTACTAAAAAATGCAGGGTTTTGCACATATCCTCTGGACTATAAAAAGGCTGGTGGGCACTGCGTCGGGGCGGGGGAGGAGGAGGGACCTAGGCTGCGAGCCTCACGCCTATCACTGAGTCACTGTGTTCCATCCTACCCCTCCCTGACACGATGCATGTACCTTTTACAGTATTGTTTTTATTACGCCCTGCTGTTCTTATGTACTGCTTATTTTAGTAATAAATGCCCATTAATACCATTGTGTTGTTATAAGATCTTTAATGCTCCATTACTAGTAAAACCATTATGATTAAATCATTCAAAATGTCACCGAGGCAGCAAGCGCCTGCCATGGTGAAATTACTGGCCGCCTTAATTTTTCTACTTCATCTCACGTCTAAAGAAGCTTCAAACGCATATGGTTTATAGATATATTGTGCTTAGAATTACATGTTCTTTCACCAGTATCAATATTGCAGAAACTCGTGTTACACCCTGTAATATAACTAGCCGCAAAGCCGCATCCGGGTGGACTTTTTGCTTCTCCTGGTGGAGGGCTATTTGGTGGGCCTTCGGCCACCCCTGTGGTTTAGTGGGCCTTCCGGCCCACCAAAAACAAACTCTCCAGATACCCTTCTACACTTTCTGAAATCTTGGATTTAGAAATGTATGTATTAACGCCCACCCATTCACATCACCCCCACCCCATTCACTCACCATTACCCATCACCCCCCACCCATTCACTCACCCATATACCCACACCCCCACCCATATCACACACCCATTTACCCATCCACCACACACCCATTCACTCACCCATTACCCATCACCCCCCACCTATTCCTCACCCATCACCCATCACCCCCCCCCATTCACATCACCCATCACCCCCCACACCCATTACACAGCACCCAACCCATTCACTCACCCATTACCCCTCACCCTACATCAAGGTTTCTCATTCTCGCAACTCACTTTTTTTTTCTCACAATTCTCGCTAATAGGCGACTAAAAATAAAATAAAATAAAAGTGATCGGATCATCTCATAAGTGGGCTTAAAAATGTGCCCCCTGGGTCCCGACCCGGTTCCAAAACTGTGCCATATGAATATGAATTGGGGCACTCCATCCCCACCTCTGGTTGGCTCCATGACATTCTCCATCCACTCCTGCACTGTAGGTTATGTTCTGAGGAATGCTGCTTAGCTGCAGCACTTGTTGGCGGTAATGTTGACAGCTGAAAGGTTGATGCAAGAGAGGTGCCTGATGATTGCCTTTTTGTTAGGCAATGTAGTCGGAACTTGTCCCAGTGAAGCCACTTTGCTGCTACTTCAGGAGGAATCTTTCACCTGCCTTTTGCACTTGCTGGTGAGTGCTCCCATACTGTTGAAGATTTGAAGACCATACTCCTTTCTTCTATGTACCAGTTGAATACCTTGCACTTCCCCTGGTTATACAACGCAGACACGTATCGCAACCAATTATTCATGAAGCAACATCAGATATGAGCTTGTGTTGCCAACGTTTGTCTTGAATGTCAACGCATCCTGTCAGTGTTACGGGTTTCTTCCGACACAGCATTGTACACGTCCATGTTCGTGGGTTGCTTAAAGAGCCATCAGCATTACTAGATGTCAGTGTCTGTTCCAACAACAACCACAGGTTTCCCTGATCTGCTAAGGATGAGCTGTTATACAATCAGGGCCTCGGCATCAGCCTTGGTCTGCTTCACTAGAAATGCCTGACTGACACATTGTAATGACACTGAAGCTTTGTATAGCGCTCCTTTATTGTGACCCATTGGCCAGAAATGCAGCCTGAAAAGTAGTGGGTTGCATGTTTCTGGTCAAACAATATGTTACCAGATTTGGCATTCTTTGCTCGCCGCTGTTTCTCAACTGCCTTTGTTGGAGATGTGTTATATGCTATCAAATACAATATAGTGAGTGCTTCATAGTGGATTTCATGGCATAGGATACATAACCGTAGCACACATCTCTGTAGTTAGATTGTTGTGGCCCACAACACTGTCTGCAACAGGTGGCCCCCATCACAACATAGTGACACTTGTCTGGCATGTCGGGTTGAACAGGGACAAACGACTTCAGGGTGTACCTAGGGCACTCTTGTTTGGCTTCCGCATGACACCATCATGAAACAGGAAAGAACGTTGGCGGGGCAGACCATATGCATAAACTCTTCCAGTCAGAGTCTTGACTTCAGACAGTTGGATTCTATTAAAGAACGATCATGATTAATGACTGGTTTTGCCCTGCAGTGGATATTATTGGAACAGGTAAGTGAAGTCCCTCTTGTCTTTTCAGGCTTGCTGTCACGCAGAGTCCTCCGTCCTTGTCTCCAACGCAGACATAATTTCTTTCCCAAATGGTCTTGACATATTACACACGATGCCAGCTCTGAAATACAAAAAAACAAAATGAAATAACATTGGTACAGTGAAAATGTACAGATGATCTGGCATGCGAACTTGATGAAAAGTGCATCTACGCCACACCTTTTATATTAGTTTTAGCTTTGTATGTTTTCAGATTCTCATCTTGGCTTCTAATTACTGATTTAATCAAAATCCCATGCCTCAAGATCCTATATTTTGACACTTTTTTTGTATTGTCTATCATGTCTGAACCAGAGATATGGGAAACTAAGGACTGGCGGCCATTTTGGACGCCATCTTCGGTTTCCGGTGAAGCACATGCAGGAATTTCTGAGGACTTTAGTATGCGATATCAGACAATTTTCTGACCTATCCTGCAATTTTCAGCTTGCTTATAATTTCAACCTATTACCCTGGACTATTAAGGAGAGCTGTTATGAGTGGCTCCTCCCCAAACATATGCTCTGAACTACTCCATACATGGGCGATAAGGCCCAAGCAAGCAACTGGGATGGAGAAAAACATGGAGGCGACGCCATAAGGACACCAAACTTCTTAGAGCTGTTTAGGAAGAGAAGAATTGTGAGATTTCCTGTTCAGATTTTTGTAAAGGATAGAACAAAACTGTTCATTGTATAGAAGGAGATATTTGAGTGTCATTGAAAAAGAGGGGATAGTTATCTGGTAGGTTTTGTCGAGTAGATAGGTGAAAAAATTGGGTTTTTGAGGCATTGAACAAAACAAGGTTTGCTTTTGCCCCATCAGAAATAAATAGAAAGATCAGAAGTTAGGCGCTCGGTGGCATCTCTCCGTGAATCACTTAGTTCCTGTTGGTTGGAACGTCTAATAAACGACGTTGAAAATGCAGGGTAGAATCATCGCAGATCTGTGTAACAGTCCCCCCTCCATAAATACTAGGCCGTGAAAGCAGTCACCCGCCTACGGGCTCGTTGTTAACCGTGTGCTCCTCCCCCAAAAGGGAGCACAATAGAAAACAACATCAGCAACATCACCGTAGTGTGGATAGGGCTTTTGAGTTAAACTTAGAAGATCATTATGAATATAGAATGAGAAGCAAATTTTTATTATCCTAAATTGGGTTCAAAAATAGCATTTCACTTGACCCATATATTTTGTTCATATGACATTTTGCTTATTTATCGTATGCCTTTTCACATATCATAAACGATTAAGTTATTTGTAGTAGTTATGATTCTGTTTTTCGTTTGCTTATGTGTTATGATATTGGTTATTTTTTGTACATTTTTGTGGTTTTAAACAGATTATTGTTGATTTGTTGTGTGTGAATGAAATCCTCCTATTATGTGACAAATGGTTTGATTTTCAGTGTTTTTTTTTGTTTTTTTTTTTTTTTGGCATGGTGAATAAACTTGAGAAAAACGTAACTTATTTATTGCTTAACCAGTTATCAGAAGAAAAAAAAATATATATTTTTCCTTTGAAGTTTATAAAAGACAAAGAAAATCTATTCATATGATTTGTTAAGATTTGTATGTAACCTGGGCTTCCCTGCGACATGACCTTTTTTTGCAAGGGTTTCACAAGGGTAAAAAGGTTGAGACCGCTGCACTAGATGTTGTGATAAAGATTGCATGCTAGTAATGGCAATCTAGAGAGGACAATTAACATTCCACAGCCAGATGAAGTGTTCTCACTTCAACGAGCTTCTTACCTCATCACTTCAACAAAGAAAGTGTTTCCTTGAATTAGTCATGTAGCGCTTGCATGTTTTCTATCAGTCGTGTGTTGTGTGGTGTGGGTGGTGTGTGTTGGTTGTTGTGTGTGGTGTGTGTGTGTGTTTGTGTGAGTGTGTGTTTGTGTTGTGGTGTGTGTGTGTGTGTGTGTGAGTGTGTGGGTGACCTCAGACTCGCGCCTTAATGCAATGTCTGGATTTAAATTTAATAGCGAGTGATGAATTAAGTGTTTGTACGATACTAGATAATTATGCAAAATGTAAATACGATACTTGACATAATTGTGTCATATATTGTCCATCATATAGATGACAGGAACAACATTTAATACTACCATTTGCCGCCATGAATAAGGAGTTTTTAAGTTAAGAATCAGAAGGAAAGAAACAAGTCAATTATTTCAGACGCACATAAAAACTTGTGACAAATACAATCGATACAAATAAGAAATTTAACGAAAAAACCCTCAAGTAAACACACATTCGCCGAAATAATAAGTAACCGAAACTACTAAATAAAATCACAACAGAGCAGCAGCAATTAGATAGGGGGGAGGAAGAGGGTACATGTGAGAACAGGGAAGGAGGAGAGGAAGAGGATAGGAATGAGAAGAAGAAGAAGCAGAAGAAGAAGATGGAGGAGGAGGAGGAGGAGGAAGTAGAGGAAGAAATAGGTGGAGGACGAGGGAGAGGAGGAGAAAAGAAAGTGACAGGCATTCAAATCGACAGTCATCAGAAGGCGAATATCCCCCAAAATAGATATTAGCTCTAGGATGTAGGGTCTACTTGTTTTAAAAAGAATGTTAAACTCTCAATGTTGATGAATTTGTGGAAGACGAGGACAGCGCGGCGAGGAATGCATTTTTGTGTTGGAACAGTTTTTGGAGTTAAAGCCAAGTTATGTTATGGCAAAGGTAATTTTTATTCATCTGAAGTCAATGGATGTGGTGCGGAGGGGAGTGTGGTATACATATCGAGTCTACAGCTGTATAAATCCATTATATTTGTACCCCTCAGTTGTAGACTCCTGACGTATTGATAAATGATTTGATGGTGTATATATGTGGTGTAGGTTAGTATGTCGGCTGTTATATTATTTGTGTGTGTGAAAAGAGCAAGATGTATAGAGTATACAAGGTCTGATCACGGTCTGTATACTCTTACAGACCTTGGAAAAAGAGTTACGTACATTGCCTTGGTCGTGTGTGGTGTGTGTGTGGTGTGTTGTGTGTGTTTGTGTGGTGTGTGTAGGTTAGGTAGGTAGGTAAATATAAGATTAATACTTTGATCCTCTCTTACACTTTGGCAAGTACAACCTACTAGTTATTGACTCTACAAATAGCCACCGCCAGGACGAACTTGGGTGGGCTCGAACCGCTGACCGAATGCGCAGGGACCTGCACACGCGAGCCCGCAAGCTCTACCAACCATGCCACCCTGCACCGTGTTAGGTAGGTAAAGGAGATTGTATTGATTGCTGATGATTGAAAACGCCCACAAAAGTAAAGTCTTTGAGCGCGAGAAATCATAATGTTGGCGCTTCATGATAGAGACAGAATGAGAAAAGAAAAGAAAGAGAAAGGAGAAGAGAAATGGAGAAAGGTTTGAGGAAGTAAAAGTGGGTAGAAAAGTTATGATGAAGCGATACATGATGAATTTAAGCAAATCTTACCTCAAAGCGACCTGAATTCCTCTCTGCTTATTAGAGAGAGAGAGAGTTAGAGGAGAGAGTTGTTTGAGCGGGCATAGCTCAGTAACCACTCAAACTATTTATCGTACAGAACCAATTCCCCCAGACCGTATTTTTGTCTTTCAGAGCTTCATGCCACGTCACGTTAGCCTCGCAAAGATCATGCAGAACAACTAGGGTGTATCAGGCGATAGGTGTAAGGTGACCATCAGGTTTTCTTTCAATTTCACTGGGTGAAATTATGTATATTACCATTTCCAATAGAGTATATTCACCAGAAGTATTTCCATTTTCAATGTGTATATCCGTGTAGTGAATATAATTAGTAAAAAAAGGAAAATCTGACAAAAAACATGACTTGCAAACCATAGCTTTACCATATCTTCAGTTAGGTGCGAAAGTGAGAGATTTGACCTTGGGAACAACTTGGTTAAATTAATCGTCCCAGACATTTCATCATTCCTGAATTTATGCAATCAAATTCCAATGATCCTGAAACTCGAGAAATGCCAGTGGTCGCTGGCGTTTTAACTCAAAGGTTGGTCCTACTGTGTTTTGACTCCGCGACTAATATTTTTCATAAATTAATTTCGCGATAAACATTGATGCACAAGGGGGGGGGGGGGGGGGCATCTGATACCAAAAAATAATGTTTCTTCTGTTGTTCTACTAATTAATGGATGACGTGCATTACGATGGAACGTTCTATAATAGCAATTTATGCAAATTCTCGCCTCTAGTAGCAAAGCTTATATATTTTTTACATAGTATATTGTTGCATGTACAATTTAGGCGATGTTCACACTGTTTTTCTAAACAGTAGCTGCTGCGTCTGCCAAACGCTTGTCAAAATACAATAAGCAATGCCTTGCAAAAACGAAGAATAGAATGCCGAAATCGGCTTGTTTGCTGCGACAATGTTAGGTTATAATTGTGAGTCGACGTGTGCCGCGGCGGGAGTGGTCAAACATTGCCACTTCACGCGTCGTACTCATTGCACTTCCAGTGCTTTCTATCTGATTGATACCAATATAAAGGAATATATGACTCCTAGGTATAAGATAGCTTTCTAAACATACGTTTTGACTAATAATATCATAGAAGTAGCATTTTACTCGCAGCCTCAAACTATAACCTCCTTGGTTATTTGGTTATATACAATGTTTTAACAGAATCAGGCTTCTATACAATATACATATAGAAGAAAACCGTTTTTTTTTTTTTTTCTTAATATTATAACTTTTGATGTATCAAGTGCAGTGGATAGCCCATATTTTTGTTTTCAGTAGACCAACTTATTATAAAAAAAGTGGAGTTAAAACTGCCAGCGACCCCTGGCATTTTGGGTTCCAGGTCTCTCGAATTGTAGCCATTAGCGAGGATATCACAATATGTTGTCACTTTTTGCATCCAGTCGCCGTTTTTAAATAATCCGTATCAAATCTCAAATTCCACGAGCTTCCAAAACGCCCATCAGACTTGCAGACGATGCGCCACGGCTCGGTGCGTCACTTTAGGTAGGTCTCCTCGCCCCGCGCTAATCCACAAGCACGTAAACACAAGAGAATGATATAGTACTTGAAGATTTTTTGGTGTTTCTGATAGATTTTTTTTTTGTTTGCGATTGCAATATGCATAGCATCAATATGGGTGCCGCAAGACAACTGTGCCGTTCCAGAGAAGTTTGCGCAACTTTCAGACCGAATACGACAACGTTAAATGTGTTGAAACGATTATGGGCGGAGTGTAGGAGGGAGAAAGAAGGGAGGAGGGGAGGAAGACTCAGGACATAATGACTCGTGATGTTAGTAAGACGATTTAGCAAAGAGGAGAGAGGGAAGGAGGAGAGAAAGAATGGAGGGAGGAAAGAAGATAAATTAAAGTGTTCCTCTAATTAGGTCAATGTCGGAGAGAGAAGAGTCCTCCCTCTCTATTTTCCTTATTTCTAGTCGATTTTTTTTTTCTCTCTCTCTCTCTCTCTCTCTCTCTCTCCTCTCTCTCTCTCTCTCTCTCTCTTCTCTCTCTCTCTCTCTCTCTCTCTCTCTCTCTCTCTCTCTCATCTCACTCTCTCCGTCTCATCTATCTCTCTCTCTCTCTCTATCTCTCTTCTCTCTCTCTCTCTCTTTAGACCCACTAATCACTAATATCCCTAATATCACCTAAAGACACACTAATATCCCACCTTAGACCGTGAAGTGAAAGGACTAAGAAAACCAAAAAACCAAAGTGAGTGACCTTGAATCCACATAGACCATTGGACCAATACGGAAGGCGGGACACCCTTTAGTGATTGGTCCCGCTCTGCCCGTCGAAACCCTGCCGAAAACTCCCTGCGGTGGTGGTGTCCTGGCCATTAAAGACCAGTTAAAACTCACCTCGAAAGAAGAGGACATCAGTGTTGCGCACCGCCTGGGAGCCACCAGTGATCAACGCGCAGGCCCATCATTGTCAAGCTTGGTGAACCGCTCCCTCAAGTACGACCTTGGTGGGGGCCTGTGTGAAAGCTCAGACCAAACCTCTACCTCATGAAGTCTCACTCAAAACGACTCATCAATTCAAACAAGTTCTCGCCATCCGCAAAGAGCACAGGCCAAAGTTCCAGCAACTATACCCACAGATGGTAATAGAATGGTAAAACTAAAACATTCCACAGTTAGGCCATGTCATTGAAGACAAGAAATCACTAATGAACCGTGCTTGACAAGTACCTCCTTCATGAAAGAAACCTTTGACTGAACTATTTCCTGCTGACTAATATTGTTTTTGATATTCATCCGTTTAGTCCTTTAACATTACTAATCTATTATTTATTATTATATATTTATTATTATTATTATTTTATTATTATTATTATTATTAAATTTTATTATTATTATTATGGTTCCTTATAAATTTATTACTATGATTTATTTCTATAAGTATTATTATCATTATTATTATTGTTATCGTCAATCTTCATTGATATCATTTATTATTATTTTACTATTCTTAACCTTACTAGTGTCATTATTTACATTGCTTACTGCTATCATTATGATCACCTAGGTATTAGTAAATATATAATAATAATAATTATTATTATTATTAATTATTTATTATTATATTATTTGATTTTACAATTATTATTAATTAATTAATTTATTATTATTATTATTATTATTATTTTTATTAGCATTACTATATTATTTTTTTTTTTTTCATTTTTTTCTCTCATTATTATTAATCATTATTATTATTATTATTACCATTACCATTGTTATTATTATTACTATCCTGCTCCAGATACTACTACAACCTCTAACAATGGCTACTTCTACGCTATTACTGTTCCTATTACTACAACAACTACTACTACTTACTACAACTTTACCATTGTACTACACTACTATTACCATTATTTACTACTACTATGACCATTATTACTACTACTACTCTACTACTACTATTACACTACTACTACACTACTTCCGAACTACTACTACTACTACTATCTACTACTACTACTAACTACTACTACTACTACTATTATTATTATTATTATTTTTTATTATTGTTTACTATAATATTGCTGACTATTGTCATTACGGCTATAATCTTTGAAACAGTATATTGTTGCTATTCATAATTGTTACCGCTTCTAGTATTCCTATATCATTAACTGGACTCTCTGTGTTATAATTATTATAATTATTATTACTATTACTATTATAATTATTATTACTATTATCATTATTAGTATCAATTACTTATCATTATTATCATTATTAATGTCATTGCTGTTGATATAGGTTTATGTATAATTACTTTTGTATATTATTATTTTATTTTTATTATTATTATTATTAATTATTATTATTATCATTAGTATTAGTATTATAATTGTAGTAAGATTATTGTTATTGTTTTTATTATCATTATTACGATTATTTTGTATTATTATTTACTAAATTTTTTTTTATTATTATTACTAGTGTCATTTACGATAATGAATTCTTATTATTTCTGAATATTATTACTTATTATTAATTATTATTATTATTTATTATTATTATTATTATTATTATTATTATCATTATCATTCTTCATTATTATTATTATTATTAATTATTATTATTATTATTATTATTATTATTATTATTATTATTTCTTATTATTATTATCACACCAAAATGGTTGACTACAAAGCGAGAGATATTGATTACTGGTAGTGATACTACCATTATTATTTATACTTTTTAGCGATATATGATATTGTTATTATTATTAATTACTTATTTTATATCATATAGTATATTATTATTACTACTATTATAGATTACTGTCATTGTTTTAATAGTATTATTATGTTTATCATTATTATTATTACTATATTATTTCTGTAAAATTATTTATGATACATTATTATTATACTAATAGTAATTAATTTTTATTATTGTGTTAATTTAATACCATTATCATTGTTTTTATTATTGGTAACTATATTATTAATTAACATTACTATTTATTATTATTATTATTATTATTATTATTGTTATTAGTTATTATTTTATTATTATTATTACGATTTTATTTATTTTTTATTAATATTATTATTTTTTTTTTTTTCCTCCTTTGATGCAACTTTTTACTTATTATTATAAGATTTCATCTCCTTTATTACAATACATTACACCACATTATGACTATGATCCATACACTTATTCTGCTTTTTTGTATTATTATTATGCTATTACTATCCTATTTTTTCTTCTTATTCTTATTATTATCATTGTTATTATTATCATTATCATACTATTGTTATTGTTTGTTATTATTATTATTATTTATTAATATTAGTATTAGTATTATTATCACTATTGTATTAGTATTATTATTGCTATTATATTGCTGAAACTATTATTGCTATTATTATTATTAATTATTGTTATCATTTTTATTATTGCTATTATTTATTTTGTAATCATTGTATCATTATTATCATGTATCATTATAATATTATTGTTTTATGTTATTATTATTATTATTATTATTATTATTATTATTATTATTATATTATTATTACCATTGTGCCACTATCTACTGCTATATTTATCGAACACCACAACCACCACCACACGTTATCATATTATCACGGTACACCTGGCACAGCTGAACTTCTTTGTCCATCTACCTTCTTTTCCAACTAACTCATGTCTAATCTCTATACTTCCTTCTTTATCTTGATGATATCTCTAACCACAACGCAGACGACATAGCACTAAACTATTAATTATCTACAGCGGACATACTGACTTTGATAGCATTTCACAGTATTACGAATCCATCCACGAATCATTTGTTTCCCCTAACTCCTGATAAACTAAACATATTACAATATTCCAGATCTCTACCCAAGAACATCGATAATATTACGGCCTTTCTTAGTTCTTTATCCCGCATTCCCAGAGTTTTGCAGTTAACTGAGCCTGGCTCAATAGTAATAACAAACATCTATATCAGCTCTCCGGTTATAATTCTTTTCACCTTGTTTTCGAACCACCAGAGCACATGGAGGTGTCTCATCTCACATCAGATAACCTTCAATGTGTACATTACAAGAATTAAACTATTTTAATGACTCCATAGAAATTAACACAATACAAATAACATTCCAATCCCTTTACTACATGAGTATGTGCTATATACAGCCCGCATAGTAAACATGAGAATGTTGAGGTTTCACAAATACGCTATATTCTCCTCCTACAAAAAGACATAATAAAGAAACTAAAACCATTATCATCGAGATCTTAAACATCACTTACTAAACACACTACCATGCTCCAACAAATTATTTTCTTGCACCTTACAAACTATAACTTTTTTCCTCTATCTCAAGACGCAACACGCTTCCCTGTACTTAAATTGAGTGAACCACTCATTACTGGATCAAAACATATTTTACAATTTTAATAGTAACTATATCTGAATAATACATTATCCGATTTCAGACCACCTCCAATATTCTTAACATTTGTACACCAGTCCAAACACACAAACTACACAAATTGAATTTAGATCTATAACTAAAACAACGAAGAAAATCTTCCTCTAACAAGTTAATGCTATGAATGGAATGACATATAACATATGATCTAAATGCTAACTTTACAGTTTTCCTTGAAAAATAAATGAAAAATATAATGAAAGTTTTCCTCTTAAAACAAAATATGTAATTGAAAGCGATTAAACAACGCCGTGGATCACTCCAAGCAGTTAGTAACTCCATAAAACTAAAAACAACCTTACAAGGATTATAAATTAGGCGCTGTTTACCGAAAATTATTATAAACACGTTCGTACACACTTAACCAAACTCTAGACAGGCTAACAACTTACTACTCTAATATGTTTTGTAACTTTAAGAAATGATACAAAAAAAATGTGGAACATTATAAACCAACTTACCAATATAATCGAAACTAACAATATGATAATATCGTATACAATAACCACCTAATATGAAATACTCCCCTAGATATTGCAACTGCTTTCACCGATAGTTTTATACTAGTATAGATCCCGAAGTTAGATTCAAAGTTCACACCATCTACTACTGAACCCTCTAACTTCCTCCAGAGCGACTATCCAAATTCGATGGAGTTTTCGCAGTTCTTCCCCAAGATGTAATACAGGCCATTAACTCCCTTAAAAAAATAAAAAAGTAACCACTTGAAATATCAACTTCTATTATCAAAGATAATAAAACCTACTAGCAATACCACTAGCGATCTTATTCAATCAATCCATTATAGAGGTGAATTTCCGACAGTGCCTCAAACATGCCTCTGTTATACCTATACATAAGAAAGGCCCTAAAGATATCGCAAGCAACTACAGACCAATATCAATATTAAACACTTTCTCTAAAATATTTGAAAATTAATGAAAACCTCACTCCTAAATTTTCTTGAGTCAAAAAATATTATTGATCCCAGACAGTTTTGGTTTTCGAACAGGGAGGAACACTTTCTCAGCTTTAAAAACTTTCACAGAAGACATATACACTAGTCTGGATTCACAAAACTCTCTTCTTAGCATTTATATCGATTTCACCAAAGCATTTGACACAGAAAAGACATGACATACTGCTACGTAAATTGCAGCATTACGGGATACGAGGGACTGTTAATGATTGGTTCAAAGACTACTTACGCAATAGAACACAGTCAACAAAAATACTTGAATTTAAATCACCACCACTATCCATTCACTATGGGGTTCCTCAGGAAGCGTGTTGGGTCCCATTCTATTTCTTGTTTATATAAATGATCTTACCTTATCTTTAACAACCTAAAAACTCTTACTCTTTGTTTTTACTGATGATCTACCCTATACATTGCAGATAAAGATCCTTCCAACCTGATCACATTGCCAACTATGAGCTTCGTAATCTAAAAAATGGTGCTTAAGCCATATAGATAATTGTAAAATTTGAGATAAAACTTTCTATATGCTGTTCACAAAATGTCACTTAACGACCTTCCACCCTTAATTTATAATGACAACAACATAGAAGACCACACACACACCTATTGGGTATAAACACTACGCGATAAAATGACATTTAAGCCACATATAACTAACCTCGTGCCCTCCAAACTATCTAGAGTTATGTCCCTGTATACAGAGCAAAGACTTGTCCCCATTAACATAATGAAAAAGCTGTATGATGCCCATGTGCTACCAATCTCACTACTGTTACACCCATTTGGTGCAGGCACCTACCCCACACATTACTCCCTCTATTTAGACTACAAAAAAGACTCAATTAGGATTATTACGGTACAGCGATTTCTATGAAACATACTCAACCTCTTTTTTAAACAATTACACTAACTAAAACCTTTTGAATTAATAAACCTTGAAATTGCAGTATATATATTTAAAAAATCAACTGGTGAAAATATAGCAATTACTTACAACAACCACATCACAAGCTATCCAACACGCAACACATCATAAACATCCGTAACCATTGCATCAGCTAAACAATTTTTCAACATTCACTATCCTATCTTGGTCCCAAAACGTGGAATGCTATACCTGATCATCTAAAAACTCTACCTCACTATATTCTTTTAAAAAAAACAACTAAAAAAAGTACATACTGGAACAATACTAAATGCAGTTATTGAAAAAGTAATAATAAAACATCATGGATAATGGGCATGTGTATGTATATGTATAGTGTACAAGTGCTGTGTCGGTTATTATGGTGAAGTTACTATGTGATTATATGTATTCTGGAGGATGTGCCATCCTATTGTGGCAGTCAAGGGTTTGGAAGGGTTGGGAGATTATATATTTATATACCTCACAACGAATGATTTTAATATAGGTCCACCTATAACAATATTTTTATCTACTGCCCAAAAAGCTGCTTATATGGGCTGCCTTAATGTATACGAAAAAAATCTTAACAATTTTGTTACGGTTTATAAGGCATAATAAAATGTTTTCAAATTTTCGCAATGTTTTATATCCCTATCCTCTCAAGACCCCTCTGTCCCTTCGCCTTCCTCATCCTATCCTCCTCAAGGACTCTCTGTTCATTCTCCTTTCTCTCCTCGTCCTCTATACCACTAAACCCTATATGTTATTTTCTGTCTCCTGCAGAACCCTCAACCTTCAATTATTATTTTTGACGTTCGGTCCCTCCACCCAAACACCCACTTCACGGCCACGCCTACACCCAAGTCATTCTCAGAGGGTAGTGGAAGACGCGGAGAGTATGAGTGATATCTCCAGAGGGGTCATGAACTGAATCAGATGCAGATGAGAGTGGAGGAGGCCAAAGCTGGCAAACTGCGGTGGAATGGAAGGCAGTGGTAGGTGTATCCAAGGATTGCCTCTCTGGCAATGTCTGCCTTCTTCAATAACTTAACAAGAGTTAGGATTTCGTTTAGGTTATTGGGGCAGACAATTGCCGGAAATGTCATGACAATTTGTTGAAGAAATGCAATGGGTGCCTTTGAGGCGATCACTGTCACCAACCATCTTCAACGAGGAATCCCAGCAATCATTAATATCACCCAATCATATCAATCATGGGGGGAATACACCGGTGGGCGGTCGCCTCGCCCACCTTACTACACCACTCGGCGCGAGTTCCCCGTGCAGGCTCTCTTTCCAAACCAAGCAAAAACTCTCGACAGAAAACATCAACCGTGACACGATGGAGCAGGTTGTTGTTTTCTGTCGAGAGTGCTTGTATGGGAAGAGAACAGCCGGTGGGACTCACGCGTTGCTGACCCTCCAGTGGTAGTGATGATATGATGACTAGTACACAAGCAGCTGCCACGAAGAAAATGAAGGGAAGGCAGGGGCGGGATCATGACAAGCTTGCCAAAGGTTACTATAGTTTTGTTATGATAATTCAAGGAAAATTGTATAATTTTATGTATGAAAGGAAAAATCAGCAATATTTAGTTTCGGAGATGAAGGGTACCAACTCTATCATTAGTATGTATGAAGTAAAACAATCAACAGAGGGGCCCCCTCCTTTTTTTTTGGTTGGTTTCGCCATACGCTGCCATAGCAAACCTCGTCGATACTCTACTGTCCCAGTTTAAGAAAAGGTCAGGATTTATTGGTCTTGTATCCGTATCATCGCCCCACTTTGTAAATGTTCATTTAATCCATTAATTTTTCTTTGTAAGGTGTCGGATTGTAGGTAGGTACTAGTTTACATGACAGGATGATTTATATATCGTTGTGTTTTTTGAGCTCCATATTAAGGCACGAGATTGTCTAAGACAATAGCGGAGCTCTGCTTTCCATCGCATCAAAAAGTCGCGTATATTATACATAGTTGGGATCCAGGACAGCATTTCAGTAACCCAGCTTTTCATGAAATCAATATTTGCCTCATGCAGGGTTTTAATTATACAGTTGTTATTTAGATCAGAGGCTTTTACATGTTTGAGGTTTATATCACTGATGAGAAGCGTTTGTTCTGCTTGGTTCTGGTTTGTTGTGTTTGTTTGCTGCCTATTCATGCCGTCCTTTTCGTTTGACATATTTTCTTCTATAGCCGATATTCGAAGCTCAATAGATCGGCCCCATTCATTCGGTTGTATCTCGGTTGGAATGTTGGAGTTTTTTGTCAGGTCTTCTAGTCTGAAGTCTCTCTTCCAGGTTGCTTGTTGTAGTGTTGCGCTGTGTTGGAACGTTGACAGGACAACTCATACCGCGTAGAATTCATACCAGACAATTTATACCATGCTAATTCATACCCCGGACAATTCATACCATGCTAATTCATAACGGAAATGGAAAAGGGGGCTGGTCGTCCCTATCTGGAAAGGGAAAGGGGACCGTCAGGACTGCAACAATTACCGCGGTATTACACTGCTCAGCGTACCAGGCAAGGTGCTTGCCCATCTATTACTGACACGAATTCGCAGTCATCTGGTGAAGCATCAGAGACCTCAGCAGTCTGGGTTCACGCCTGGTAAGTCAACAACGGACCGTATCCTAGCGCTTCGTGTCCTGTTGGAACGCCGACGTGAGTTTCGACAGGGGATGCTTGCAGCCTATGTTGATCTCAAGAAGGCGTTTGACTCAGTGCATCGTGAGTCACTCTGGGATCTTCTGCGACTTCGAGGGATTCCTGCATGGACTATTGGTTTGATAACTGGTCTGTATTCTGGGACTGCGAGTGCTGTGAAGTGTGGGGCAGGTGTATCCAGCTTCTTTCCTGTGAATACAGGAGTGAGGCAGGGGTGCGTCCTTGCCCCATCACTTTTCAACGCTTGTATGGACTGGGTATTGGACAAGGTTGTAGATCAAAGTGATTGTGGAGCATCCGTCGGCAACACCAAGATCACTGATCTTGTTTTTGCCGATGATGCAGTAATCTTTGCTGAGTCGCTGGAGGTCCTGGTGATGGCTCTCGAGGCGCTGCACGAGGAGGCAAAGCCTTTGGGACTTGAGGTCTCCTGGCTCAAGACCAAGGTCCAGGTATTTGGAGACTAACTAGATGAAGCAGTACAGTCTGTTCATGCGTGTGGCGAGGACATTGAGATCTTGGAAAGTTTTACATACCTTGGTAGCGCAGTCCATAATGACGGCGGGTCACGTCAAGAAGTCTTACGACGGATTGGCATAGCCCACGGTGTTATGGACTCGCTCAACGGGAGTATTTGGCGTTGTCGGTACGTGTGCAGGAGGACAAAGATCCGGATCTTCAAGTCGCTTGTGATCCCTGTCTTACTCTATGGTTGTGAGACATGGACACTAAATAGTGACTTGAAGAAACGAATCAATGCCTTTGGTAATAAGTGTCTTCGCAGAATCATGGGGTATCGCTGGGATGATTACGTGTCAAATCAGCGATTGCACCGTGAGACGGAATCGAGGCCTATTACCTGCATAGTCCGTCAGCGCCAACTTCGGCTATATGGGCATGTGGCACGCTACCCTGAAACCGATCCTTCCCATCGGGTTGTATCTGTAAGAGACAATCCGGCGTGGAGGAGGCCAAGGGGGCGCCCACAAGGCTCGTGGCTGGGGCAAGTTGATGTTTCTTGTCGAGAGCTGCTTGGTATGGGAAAGGAGCCTGCATGGGAACTCGCGCGTGGTGACCCCCGGGAGTGGCGTCGTAGGGTGGGCGAGGCGACGCGCCCCCCGGCGTATGCCCCCAATGATTGATTGATTGATAATTCATAACCCGGACAATTCATACCATGGTCAATTCATACCCCGGACAATAAATACCCCGGACAATAAATAACCCTGACAATTCATACCCGTCAATTCATACCCCGGACAATTCATACCAGACAATTCATACCCCGGTCAATTCATACCAGACAATTCATAGCATGTCAATTCATGCCATGTCAACTCATACCCAGGTAACTCATACCATGGCAACTCATACCATGGCAACTCATACCATGGCAACTCATACCATGGCAACTCATACCATGGCAACTCATACCATGTCAACTCATACCATGGCAACTCATAACATGTCAATTCATACCATGGCAACTCATACCAGGTCAATTCATACCATAGGCAATTCATGCTATGTCATGTCTTATCAAGCACATTCAGGTGACAGGCCGCGGACCATTCATACACGCCAATTCAAACCACTTGTTTGTGTCTATCGGGCCTTCAGCAGGGGAGGACCACGGGCTAGCTTGAGCCCGTCAGAGAGATGCTTTGATGTCGCAGAGGTGGAGTGCTTTATCGTGGCACCTAGTGGGGCAGCGCGGCGGCGTAGGTGCGGGCAAAAGAGGGGGGCGGGGGGCTGGCTACACTCGCCGATCCGGGAAAGTGTGTTCGTGCTGCTTGGTGGGGGAAGAGAACTGGCTTTTCATAGGGAAAAATCGTTTTAATTCGCGGGGTATTTCATCCAAAGTGCAGGTAGAATAAATCTTATGGCCATACATGGTTCTGGGTGTTCGCGAGTCGATCAAAAACTTGAATTTAAGTTGGGGCACCCAGCGGAAGCCCTTTGCCCCAACATTCTGCCCCAAAATTGATGAAAACTGGTTCCCATTTAGAAAAAAACCTCCCAGCTTTCAAGGCCCAAAATTTTTTTCCTTGTGCACACGCCGGCTAAAATAATTTAAACCCAAAATAACATGGAATCGCGAAAGGGTTTTCGTCGTGCACACAGTCTCCCCGGAAGAGGAGATTGTTGTTTGTTTAAAGTTTAAGGGCCGAAAAACTGCGGGGTTATTGAGCCTGCTTACAAAGAGATGAAAGAAAACTAAAAAAAAAAAATTTAAGATAAAATAAAAAAATTAAAAATTAAAAAAATACATAAAAGAAAAGAGTACTTTAAAAAAACAATCTAATTTAAATATAAAAAACATCAAAAACTTTTGAAAAGGGCCCAAGCCTTCCAATAAATGTAGGGACTTCATGCCCCGGAGGAAACACCTCTCCCCAAATGCCAGGGAGAGACGGAAGCACCGCCCGACCCGCGACACCGGGACAAAAATTCCCCACACGTAGGCCCCCAAGACGGGGACACTCGACCAGCAAGTCCCCGCACTTTAAGGGGACCAAACAATCATCACAAAAAGGGAGGGGGGCCCCCCTCCAGAGGAAACCCAGAAAATAGAGGGCCCAATACGAAATGTCCCAAAGGCAGTCCCATCCCCGGGAGAGACCGCATACTCCAGTCCTCGATATTTTGGCGGTGGTGCGCATTTTTATTTTGCCCTATAGAAATAAAACGTTTTCCCAACTGTGTGAACTGATCTGGGGATTCCCGAGCGTAGGTCGTAGCGGCACTGCAAATGTGATAGAGCGGGTCTTTTAGCGCGTTTTTCCAAGGATCGTTTCCTCTTCCGGAAAACACCACATGTGCCGGTCCCCAAAAAAAGCGACCGTCCGGCCTCGCCTCTTGAGAGATAAAGCCTTTCCCAGGATGGCATTGCCCAGCGGATGGGGAATTTAAATTAAAGTGATTAAAGAACACTAAAGAATCACAAAAAATTGTAAAAAAAAAACACCCGGGAAAGGGAAAAAAATAACCCGAGAGCTATAAAATAGCCTTTTTTCAGCCGTAAAAAACAGATGAAACATTTGGGAAAGGCGCCCCTTTTTTAAACGAGGGAATCGACACCGTATCCAACTTTTCGTTGATTGGGAAACCCATCAGTAAAGACAGGGACCAAAACTCTGATGTGTGAAAAGTGGTCTAAAAACTGGGCACGCTCACCCTGAGGGGGTAAAGCCCCCTTTTGGAGCGGAAGGTTTGCAAAAGGAATTTTGGGGAGCAGCCATGGCCCGACTGTCGTAGGCCATGCGGGCAGACCCGAAAGCAGGGAAGGATAGCGTCTCCAAAATGGGCTGTCAATGGGAAAAACCAAAGGGGGCTTTGGTAAGTTTCTTGCCAGGTAAATTTTGCGATCCTGAATCACAAGACACAGCACGGCAAGCTATTGTGTCGGGGAGGGTTGGAGGCGATACCAACATCTTAACAGGGGGACGGGGTTTGAAGATCAATGGGAGGAACAGCATCCACCAATAGACTTGGGATGGGAGATCCCTGAACGCCCGGTTGCCAGACGGACCCCAGATGAGTACCGAACCCCGCATCCGCAGTCGAGTGGGTGGGGCAGAGGAGTACACTTACATCCATATTCAAGCTTCGAAAGGATAAGTGAGCGGTGAAGATAGGAGTGTAGCGCGATCACCCCCAGTGGTGTGGAGAGGACTTAGTAGATCATGGCCCGGGAGACAGTCAGTCTTGAGAGCACGAAGGTGGGGCCCCCAAGCAGTTTTTGTCAAAATGAGCCTAAAAACGGGTCTTTCCCTACAGGGTATTTTTCCGTAAAGGTAGGGGGGGGGATGAATCCCACGGGTTCTGCAAAAAAAACCGCTACAGTCCGTTGGAGAAACCTGAAGCACGATTCGTCGTCCATTCACAAACTTTATCAATAGAAAGTTGAAGTTTTCTCCTGCAACCGCACCTGGAAGCAGCAAAAAAATTTGAAAATCACCCACGATAAGTACTAACAATCCCCTCTGGCAGTACATCAACAATACCTTTGAGGGCCCACAGGAACAGAGTAACTCAAGACGCTACCGGGGGGATGCCCCCTGAAGGGGTTTTTCAGAAGACAGTTGTTGCCAACTCGAACTTAAGAAACCCGGTTGGCTAGGAAACTTGAGGAACCAGGCAAACGACCTCTTAGCCCGAACTCTACAGAGATTCAATATACCGGCTCCAAGCGTGTCGTAGCCTTTTTAAAGGGTCAAAAGATGGTCACATGTGTGTCGAGAGGCGAACCCCCCGATATGGAGGGGACTAAGGAAATAAGCGCTTCCGTAGTAGAGTGATGCTTAGGAATCCACACTGAGAACGGGAAAAAAAATTTTTCCCTTTCCCAAAAAAACCATCCCAGTCGCTATTTCCTTTTTCGAAAAACTACACACACATGAAGTTGGGGATATGGGCCGGAAATTTCGTCGGTAGTGAGTGGCCCTTCCCGGGGTTTAGGGATGGGGGATCCCCACCCCCCCCCCCAGCTATTTGGAAGGTTTCCTCAACCAGATCCTATTATAGATGCCAACAAGAAATCTAGACCCTACTCTTAGAGACAGAGCATCGCATAGGTACTCATCTTGGCCCGGGGGGAAGTGCCCGCGCAAACCTTCAGGGTTTGACATAGCCACGGGGTAAAAAAGAACATTGAAAGTTTCCCCCGCCTCTGGATGAAAAATTATGCCTTCTGTTTTTGTGCAGTCTTCCTAGCACTTGGAGACGAAAGGTCGTCTGCGCACTGACAAAAAAGGGAAACAACCCTCGCTACGTCAAGGGACTGCCACGGGTCTCCATAATCGAAGAATGGAGGGGGGGGAGGGGATAAACTTCCCCTTCTTTTTCCTCACTCTTTCCCAAACTTGGACACCGGGTGATCCCACGATGTACTTATAAAAGCCCCCCAAGAGGAGTGACGAGCCCTTTTCAAAACCCCGTTGGTATCTAGCTTTAACCTGTGAAAAAAAATTTTTTTAGGTTACTAAAAGTTGGCCCGCGAAATGTTTTGCTCTCAGACGGGGGGAGTGACCCCTCGCTGCCGTACAGTCCCGTGAGTCCACCACGGAACAGGCGGCGAGAGAAAGATCCGATGTGCGGGGGTGCTCAGCGAGGTGCAAAATGGATTGAGCACAAAGTAATTACGGCCCATCTAGGGAAAGTCATTTTTAAAGATGTTCAAAAAAACAAAACCTTTAAAGCCCCCCAGTCTGCACGGGGCACCTTTGGGGACATCGGGGAAAGGGGGGGGCACGCTTTAAGTATGGGATTGGTCACTTCCCCCAAGAGAACGGGCCCCCCCCATGAGAAGTCGAGGGGGACTGGGACTGCAGAGTGAAGGTCAATAGAGTCAATGTTCCCGTCTGCGAATGGAAATGGGTTTGGGTTCCCCGTTTTAATTATTTGGGCATTTAAAAAGAAAAACCCGGGTTTTTGGGGCCCCCCAAAAATGCCCCCTTATGTCTCCAAGGAGAAAAAATGGGGGGAAGCGGGGATAAGAAAAAAGGGGGGGTGTATTGATTTGGGGGTAAAAAATTAAACGTGATCTTGGAGAGGGGACACCTGAAGGCAAAAAGGGGATTAGGGGATGACAGTTAAAAGGGGGACCCCCGACATTAAAGGGCCAAACCCCCAATGCCCCCACCCGGGGGGTTTTGGGGAAAGGGTTAAAACGTTTGGGAGAGAAATTTTCCCACTTGCTTTTAAACGGGAAAATTTGGGCCCCCTCTTTGGGGTAGTTTAATTTCCGTATCCAAATTCCTGGGGTTTTGTTATTTTTTCGTGAAAGGTCAAAACCCCGGCTTGTAGAAAGTGCCCAAAAGCCCCCAATTTTTTTTTTGGGAAAATTAACTTTTTTTTTCCCCGAGGGTTGGGTTGGTACACCGGCTAAAAGGGGTCTTAAAACCCGCGGGTGGAGCTTTCCCACCCAAAAAGGTTTACGGGCAGGATTTAATTTTTAGGTTTTTGTACTCCCCACGGGGGAAAGGGGTTTTTAAATCAAACCCCCTTTGGTCCAAATTTTTTGCACCCCCCATAGCGGTTTTGACGGTCGCTCCCCCCCTTAGGGGTTAAAAGGGGGTTTGGGGCCTAGCCCCCCCCCCGGGGGTTTTTTCCGCCAAACCCCCCCAGTTGAATTTTTAGGGGGAGCCCCCGATCAAGATCAGGAATGCGAGGCCCTTTTCTTTATTTGGATGGGGGGTTTTGGGGGTTTGAGGGGGAGCCCATTGCTTTTTGGGGGAGCCTCCCGAGGGGGTGGTTCCCCCCTTTGGGGGAAATCCCCCCGTCCAGGCATAAAGGGAATTTTCCAAAAAGGGGGGTGGGTTATTTAAAATTTTGGGGAAATCGGGGTGATTAGGGGAGGAAGCAGAGATGGGTGGGAGGTTGCTTTCCCCCCCCGCGGGGGAAATTTTTCCCGGGGGAATAAAATTTATTTCCAAATGGAGCTTCTAATTTATAAGCCCCAGGCAATCTGGGTGAAACCCCCCAGTGGGAACGTGGAGTGACGTACAGTAGCTGTGCTCACCCCCCCCGCCGGTAACCGGGGGGGTTTAAAATTTTTTTTTTCCCAAAGTGTTTGCACCTCCCCGCATACTGTAAAAGGTTTTATCCAAACTGGGGGGTCCTGAGGAAAGGGGGATTGACCTAGAGGTTGGTTTTTCCCCCCTGCCCAAAACCTTTAATCTTCCGGGACATTTTATTTTTTCCCCCAAAAACCCCAAAAAGGGAGTTGGGAAAACCCTTTCTTAATTAACGGAAGGAAGGATCAAAAAAAAGCTTGGGGGAGGGAGTGGAAAGTTGAGGGAAAAATTTGGTGATTAGCCCTCCAAAATTGGGGTTCCGGGTCTTTTTTTTCTCCAAATTTTCCCGGCCAAGGAAAAAGTTTTTCCCATTTTATAAAACCCCTGAAGGGGGGTTCAAGGGGAGGGGAATTTTTTTTTAAAATGTTGGGTGTATAAGGGCCGCCCCCCCTTTACAGCAAGGTTCCTTGAAGTCCCGCCCTTCCAAACTTTTTGGGTTCCTTAAAAAAGGGAAAACCGCCGCGAAAATTTTGAGAATTTGTTGCCCCTTTCTCAAAAAAAAAAAAGGGGCGGGAAAACCCCCAAATGAAAAATCTGAAGTCGAGAAAGGGGGGGAAAGTTGGAAGGCAAGGGAAAAGCCCACCCCTTCCCCTTTAAATTTCCCGCCCCCACGGGGCCCCGAGGGGGGGCTGGGGGAGGAAAAGGGGGGGTTTCCCCGGGGGACGTCGGGCCGGAAACGAGAGTGGCAATGTGAGAGGATTCAATGGGAGAAGTCGAGGACAAGCGGACGTCAGGGAGAGAGGCAGGCCGGGGTAAATCTTTAGTTCTATACATAAACAAAATTACTTCACTTCCCCACGCCCCCACCCACCACGGAGCCCAACGAGGGGAAGCTGTCTGTTGGGGAAGGACCTCACCCAACAGCTCCAGGGGTAGCAGGGAAGTATACGCTTCGGTTGACGGAAGAGGAGAGTGAGGCGTGTTTCTATTCCCACGCGAAAGGATTGTACGCGAACCTCATGGACCTGGATGAATCCCTGTTCGAATCAGGTTCAGAAGATTATGTTCCGACGGACCAATCTGAACCAGGCTCTCCAATGAACCAGTCATTTAATCGTCCAGGTGTAAAGAAAATCTTCTGGACGGTCTCTTACAAGAGAACAGATCATCCTGATGGTAAAGGAACGCTTCCACCTTCTTACTAATAAGTCAGTGAAGCGCCAGGTTGTGTGGAAGGAAATCCGTTGCCTTCTTCAGAATGTGCTCCCAGAGGTGACACCAACCCAGGTTCAGATGAAATGGCGTCAAATAAAGGGCCTATTCCTGAAGTATGAGGACACCCAAGTCTTCCACAGGGAGGGCCAGGACCAAGGAACCGCTTCATCATGACCTGCTGGAGTCGTTCTAGGACAAAGGCCATTGACCAATCCTTTCGCTATGTGGTGGAGGGAGGGTCAACCAGCACGATGGAGGAACGACGAGCAGCGAGCAGCCCGGTGCCACTTCCAGAAACAAGCAGCCCGGTGCCACGACGCGCAACAAGCAGCCCGGGGCCACGACCCGAAACAAGCAGCCCGGTGCCAAAGACGCGCAACAAGCAGCCCGGTGCCACGACCAGAAACAAGCAGCCCGGGGCCACGACGCGCAACAAGCAGCCCCGGGGCCACGACCAGAAACAAGCAGCCGGGGCCACGACCAGCAAGGAGCAGCCCAGTGCCATCGAAAACAGCCAGGTGGCTGCATTGGAGCCACATCAAGGGCCATCAACAGCAGGGTCCCGGGCGGGGCAGGTGGTCAGCCTCCAAACAAGAGAAAAAGGCTGCGTCCTAACACCAGGACCCAGGATTTGTCCACGTACCCTTTAACTAGGCACATCAAGCATACACAACTGAAGCAGTCTGATAACGAAGAGAAAGCAGCTAGCAAAAAAAGGTTAAAAAAAATTGGGACGCACTAGTCAGAACGAAAAGAAAAGAAGAGTATATAGAGAAGAAAAAAGAAAAAAACAAGAGTATATCGAGAAAAAAATTTTAGGCGTGTTATGTGGGTTTTAGCAGTGCACTCAAAAGAGTAGAAAAACATTGGGGGGGAGCTTAAGAGTAAATGTCGGTTAGCAGCATGCAGGCAGCGAGTGTTCTCCGGTGTTCTTGAGAAGTTTTGGGAAAAATAAATGGGCAACAGGCCCAGGAGAGGAGAAAAAAGTACACTAAGAAAAGTATTACGCAAGTCTAAGACAGATAGAAGCAGCAAGGCACAGGGAGAAAAGCTTGGACAAAAGGGAGTCTGAAGGACGTACTAAGCGATTTTTAATAAGGAGACGAGACAAACAAAAAGTACGGTTTCAAGCTGGAAAAGCGAATTTAGAAAGGAAATAGGAAAAACTTTTTCAAAATAGGTGGTGAATGGGGAATGGCAGTAGACGGTTTAGTTAGTGCTGGTCTTAGGAAACTTTAAAGATGGGGATAGGTTCATGGGTGGGGATGAAAAGGGGGATTAAAGGGATTTAGGGGCAGGAACTACCCCTGTAGGCCCGTATCCTTGAGCCCGACCAAAAGTAATGCCCGGCGGGGGGGGTAATTTTATTATGATTTTCCCTTTGACCAATGTCTCAAGGGCAGAAAAAAGGGGGATGGATTGAGAAAAGGACTTAGTGCCCCGGGTGGACGCCCTCTTTGAAAACCCAGCGCGAAAAAGCCCCTTTTGGGGGGGTACATTGTTTCAGTGTATCGGACTTCTATACTGATCGATGTGCGGTTTACGACTAAATATACGTCCAATGTGTCCCTCTAAAAAAAAAAAATAATATGAAAATTTTTTTTATAGATTTAATTTTTATAAAAATCAATTTCCCAAAAAAAATCATAATTTTTCAAAATTTTATTTTTAGACTGTACTTTTTTAGTGAAACAACATGGTAATTTCCAAATTATGCATTTTCTACACCGTTTTCTGTCTATAAAAAAACTCACAATACAAATATCATCCACCACGAGTTTACAACAAAATATGAAAGAGGCATAAATTATTAGGCCGCCGCTGGCATTATCTTTTCTGACGAAAAACGCAGTTAGGAATGTCGTACGGAGGGGGATTTTAACACCATACAAATTTTAAATAAGCAGGCGGAAATTGTTAAATAGGAAATCGCATTTGGTGGCCTTTTGGGTTTTTAAAATGGCCGCCAATTTATTAATTATTCATTACTAGATTTTGGGAAAAGACTTGGAGCTGTTTTTTAACACCATACGATGTATATTCCTAATAAGCAGCGGGGTATCATTAAACATGTCATTTTTTTGTCAAATAACCCCGGTATGATTTTCCCAAAATTATACATTTGCAAAACCGTTATCTGTCTAAAAAGTTTTTCAGGCAATTTGGCCTGCATTATAATAGAAAAAAACATATGCTATACAATTACGTGCACACAAAGTTAATATCAGAGTCGCCATCAGAGCTTTGGCATCCTGACCCACGATAGCATCATCCTGCCCATTTTGGAGCACCCTGCAGCTTACCCCAAAACGTGCACTTCAACCCATTCATATGCAGGAGCATTGACGGTCGACACCCCTTCTGCATGTCATGAGATGGATTAAAGACACATCGGGAAAGCTGGTAGACCCGCCACCATGGGTTTTTAGCGAACCGCCATCATCGATTTCCCCAGCCATGTCCTGCTGATGGGGGGACGTCGGGCAGGTTTTTAAAGGCGGTCCCAGATAGCCGCCTATAGTTCCCCAAAGCTTTCTCATCAAGGAGTCTTAAAGCGGCAATTGCCCCAGATTCGATCGGGCCCTTTTCTTTGCACAGAACATGTGAAAAACGGAGTAAATTTAGCACCACGATCTTGTTTTCCCTGGCGTACAGCTGAACGTAAAGGCCTAATGCTTTTAAAGACGTCTTTTTGGGTACTTTCCCACAAAGATCCCAGACTGTGAATTTTGAAGTTTCATTCGTTTGCACAAGTTTCAAACCTTTATCTTTCCTTGGCTAGCCAGAGCACTAACAGTGTCACACCCCCCATGCTGAACCCTGGAAATGCACTGAAAAACTCCAGCCCCCCAATACCGCACCCAACTTTCCAAGAAATCATTCTGACCAAACCCTTTTGTTCCTCGTCTGATAAAGAGCTGACTATCGGGGTTTCTGTAGATGAAGATGATGTCAGAACGGGGTGTCATCTCCCAAAAATGATCGTCTTGTAGGGGGTAGGGGCGTGCTTTGCGGGAGAAACTACGCGTGTCGCTTCCTCGGGGCTACATTCGAGTGCTTGCCCAACTTCCCCATCGGGGGTGTACCAGACTTTTTTTCACCACAGGGAATGTTTTGTTGCCTAGCTTTTCGCGTTTTTTTTCATTTCCAGACCCCGCCAAACACAACCAGTTTCTCCTTGTCGGCGCAAGCAAGAGACCCGCCAGTTCAGTTTTTGTGTGCGGGTCTGATTCGCTGAAATGATGTTTTCATTTGAACCGCGGTTCACACGCCCAGCTGCTTGAGGTTCTTCTGTGATGTGTAAAAGACAACACGATGCGCTCACGCCTTGCCCCAGCGTAAAGCGCTGCAGCAAGGTTTCGGCAGAAGTTTTTTCGAATGTCGTTCTCGCCATGCATCTTTTGTATGAAGCCATCGCATCAATTATTGTTGCACTTCGCTTGTCAAGTTATGGGGCGGGTTTCCACAGACCCTTTCCCGTGTTTCGCAAAGGCAACTTTTTTCGTTTTTTTCATTGACCCTCAACGTTTTCCAAAGACCATGGTAACGGGCCCCCCAGTGGGTGACAAAGGACAAGTTTCATGTCGAGGTTCCCGTCTTGGCGAGGTATCATGGGGGCAAACGTGCTGTCAGCTTAGGGAGATCTCCTTTTTGTGGGCCTTTACAATTTCGCTTTATCTTTCCAAAGGTCTTCAAGTTTGCTTTTTCACTGTGTCAAAAAGCCCGTTCCCTTTTAAGACGTTTCTGGAAGCTTGATACCCGCTTCCCCCTTTTGCGGCGTTTGGTAGGGCATTTTAAACGTCCTCCCTCCAGCCCCTCCGGTAGATATCTAGAAGACATGAGGATCATGGCGAATGGATTTGGGCCCCGTCTTTTCCAGTAGATCACAGATAGCTGTGAGCAGATCATCACGTTTGAGCGAGAAGTAACAATCAGGGTCTTGGGTGAGATGGTCGCGCCCTTCACAAGGAAATTCTCGTAGTTGCCTCAGGCAGCAGCCCCATTGTCTGCAGTTAGATAGTTCGTGCACAGCCCCTTGTCGAAGACTAAAACTCGTGTTCCTCCCGTTTGGTATCTTTTTTGGTTTCTTTGTTTTTGATCAACGCGATTCGGCAAAAAGGTTCCTTGGCTAAGCTGTACGGGGAAGTAGCCTTTATTGAAATGCCCGTAAACTCGGGGGATGTTTCGTGGGGTTGCGTCATCTGTGCATAGACACTGGTAGATATTAATAGTTTACCTTGTCTTGGAAACACCCAAAGGGATCACTCTTGACACAAGCCAATGAAGCACCAGTCGCCTTCTCTATCCCCACGAATCAACCCAGCAGGGGCTTACCATATCAATAACATCATCAGAAGCGAGCAGGTCTCCATGTTTGGTTTGCAGAAAAAAGTAGGTATTTCGCGAACATGCAAAAACTCTGTACACATGAAACATCATCGAGAGCAGAGCGAGAGTCTCGGGAAACCCCCCTTGATGCTGCGAATTTTTGGGGCAGTGCTTCGAATCTGGGGGCCCCTTTTCAGGATATTGCTTTTCATCCACACCTGGGAAACCCTTTCCAAAGGGGCATTTGTCCCGTACATCAACCCTTTTGGAGTCGCACAGCAGGTTTTTATTTGCTTTCCTTCCCGAACCCCCTTTTTATGGAACCTTTGCGATTACTCCGACTCAACAATACATCCCCAAGGCGCATCTCCAAAAATTTTCCCAAGCTCGAATGAAGTTACGATGGGATGGAAATTCCCATCTGACACGATTCTTCCATATGATCGACATTTTCCCGCATTTCGGTCGCCTTAGCAAATAGTGCTGGGCAGCACCCCCGGTATACCTAAACTGAAATGATGACATGATGTTCAGAGTTTTGGGTTTTTTGCACTGTTGCCCTACTGTGGCAGGCGGTTTATAGTCGGCAGGTAGCCAAATACATCTTCCCTCCCGAACAGATCTCTACATGATTTGAAACCCGTCCACGAATGAATTTTCTGGTCGATGGTTTCCCGCATGCAGTCTAATCCAAAGTGATTTCGCGCTGCGCAAGGATGTTTGCGCTGCAAGAGTGTCAGAAAAAATCTGCGGCTTTATTGCAGGGGGGCCCCCCGTTTTCCCAAGCTGTATATTGGAAATAAAAACGTGGATAGGGATAGATCGCTTCTTTTTTCCTTTTATCTGCCGATGGAGGTTGGGCGGCAAACCGACTGCGACTTTGGTTGGACGATGATACGTTGACGCGATCGATGTTCCGCACCACTAGCGATTTCCTTGCTGCAGTTATCGAATGCTAATACACGGGACCGAGGTGCACATGGACGGAAGTGGGGACTGATCTTTCTCCACACTTGCTAATTTTCTATGCGAGCGCTGTCTCGATTTCTTCCTAGAACTGTGTACTAACACCGTGCCCGAGTCGATTCAATATTCTGATGACCTCTGTATTACCGGTGAGTCGTTTTCATGACCCACGAATGGACATGCGTCGATGTTTCTGATGGTACCGGGCCGGTGTAGCAGACATTGATGATATCTTGAGCCATCTGACCATACAGTGTGTCGGCACGCGCAAGCTTACCCCCACCTCCCGCAAATCAAGTTGCAGAATACACGAATAGAATCTGGTATCTTCACGTACTCTGAAGTGAGTCTGCTGGCTGAGTCGCCAACGTTCATGTAATAGCATCTTTGATCTGGGTGTCGCGAGTGAAGTAGCTGCACGCAACAATGTTTCTTTCATCCGTCCGTTCGTTCAATGCTTTCCACTTCTGCTTTCAGGTTACGCACTCCTGCAGCAATCTCCGCTTTGTCAGATTATCGGGGCATCAAGTATACACGGTGTTTTCACATTGACGAGAGATGAGCGATTCTCCAAACTCTCTTTGTATGTGCGCTGCAGAGTCTTTCTTGATGGGAGTCCACGAACATCAACTGAAATGTATCTGAAGAAAGGATATCTTTGCAACATCAACTATTGAACAATCCTCTGGTTTCAGAACAATAAGTGAGGGGCGAATGAAAGTTGAATATAGCATCGTATCTTTCATTTTTCTCGATATTATCTCAATTCATTCTACTTGAGGTTTTTTGGGGGGCGTGTGTAGTTTCTATGCAGAGAGAATTGTATGAGCCTCAGCTGAAACCAATCTCGTGTGTGAATGCCAAAACTCGCTCATCATTCGAGCTGTCCGCAGCATCTCTTATTGTCTTATCTGCTCGAAGTTCAACAGCCAAGAAAAACTGGTTTCCACTGGTACGACTGCCTTTTATGATTTTGAAGCACGCTGGCAAAAATGCATTATCATCGTAGAACCGTTGAAGTTGATCCTGTCCTCTTCCGTGGGATGATCGCCGTCGCACCGCATCGCCAGTATCACTGAAGAACTTCTAGGCTGCATTGGTCAAATGGTAAAAACCCTTTAGTTGTTTTTTGTGAAGTGAAGTCTGATCACAGCCCTAGGTATTATATTGGAATATTAGGAAGTTCCACTGCGCCTTCTTGGACTAGCTTGAGATTGGATAACAGTTTCTAACTCGCGGCTGCGTCCACACAATGTCTTCCAAGAACTGTTGCCCGCTGCCTTGCTTAGTTCAGGAGAGTTGCGACTTCTTGCTGCACAGGACTGCACTTTCCGGACTCAGGTTCAATCTTTCGCCCGTTTCGCCTCGACAAACCGCCATCTCAGCTGAAAGAACAAAAAGCCTGACGTTAGATTACTCCGATATCGAAAAGCTCTCCAGCTTACATAGACATACTCATCCAAGTCATTGAACCTGTAGTGGCGCCACATACAACTCTATAATAGAGTTGTATGTGCGCCATCTAACATGTTCACTTTTTAGTTCTTAAGCCACGCCTCCCCCCCCCCTCGAAATTAAATCAGGTCACCGCAACAATCTAAGACTGGAGATATAGAATATAGAAATATAGATATAAATACTGACGTCCACTTCGCACTGGGTTCGTGGGTTGATCATCGCGGGAAATTCCAACTGACATATTTCGGTTCGTGGAAAGTGCTGCCTTTTCATATATTTTTTGTGTACACTCGTGGTGGAATGATATGTTTTAGTTTTTGAGTTATTTTTATAGACAGATAAAACGTGTAGCACAATGCCTAATTTGGAAATCATAACCAGTGTTGTTTCCTAAAAAATACAAGTCTAATAATCAAATATTTGAAAAATATTGATTTTTTTTCGATAATTGATTTTTATAATAATTAATCTATAACAAAATGGCTTCATATTATTTTTTATGTTAGACTGCGTACCACATTGGAGTATATTTAGTCGTCACCGCACATCGATAGCTAGTATAGAAGTCCGATACACGTGCAAAATGTACCCCACCACATGGGCATTTTCGCGCGGGTGGTTTCAAAGATGGCGTCCATCCCCGGCACTAAGCTACCGTTCTCAGATGTCCCATCTGCATTTTCTGATACCTGAGATATTTGCATAATGGAAAATCATAATGAGAATTACTCGCCCCGCCGAGCATTCCATTCAAAATGATGCCGTGTGGGCTCAAGGACTATCGCGGCTTCTTGTAGCTTCCCTTATTTCTTATGTTCTTATGTTCTAACACATACTTTTTGTCCATTTTCTAAGACATGGTATTTACAATGATGCATAGTTTAATGTCAGTATTGTCTTGTCCAAAGACTACTGTATACTGGACCTTGCTACTCATTTTTGGGCTATTTCCAGTGGGTGCCAGTTTTGCGATTCCTTCCTGCATTTTCGAACATCACCCATATTTCCCTTCCTGTGGTTTAATAGTATAAATGATATACCATTATCTTCGTACTGTTTGTTCTATAAGATTATCAATACAAAACTGTAAAATACACTAAAAGAAATGCCATTATGAGACGCTGAGTATAGGCATTCCTAGCATTCACTTAAACTCTTCGCCATTTTAATATTTTGCGAGAAACATTTACATGCAACATATCAATAGAAGCGGAATTATATTAGCTTTTTCATTGATATTTTAGTTTTCGGAAAAATTATTAGACACCATCCTAACATTACGTTTAACTAAATATATTACCTCATCAATTGGGAAAGTACCCGATTGATGGATGTTATTATATTTGTTACGCTAAGTTATCATAGTTCTATATTCTCTTTATCAGAAACGAATATATCCAATGGAAAGCTAATACAATTCCACTTCTATTGATATGTTGCATGTAAAAATCTTCACGCAAATATTAAATGGTGATAGCGTTTATACTTGAATATAAGTTCATGCATATCTTCTTCAGTCCTCATAATGGATTTTCTTTATTGTATTTTGTTTTATATTTGTAATATTATAGAACAATATTACGAGATAATTGTATCTTTTATACTATAAGCCAATAGTCCGTCTGTATTCATGGATACTTTTTTACTTTGCCGACCCGATTGATGGTTTATATTTTAGTTAACGCTATTTATGCATGGTGGTACTTCATTGATCAGAAAACGAAATATTCAATGGAAGCTAATTAAATCCCGCTTCTATTGATATGTTTCATCTAATGTTTCTTGCAAATATTAAAATGGCGAAGAGTTTTAAGTGAATATTAAGTTCATGCATATTTCTTCACTCTCTCATAATGGCCATTTCTTTAGTGTATTTTTACTGTTTTTTATTTGATACTATTATAGAACAATACCATTTACGGGGATAACAGATATCTTTTATAATGATAAACCACAGGCATGGAAATGGGCTGATGTTCGAAATGGCAGGATTCGCAAACTGTCCTCCACTGGTCATCGGGCGATTTGGCGCGGGGACACGATTATCAATTCCTACACACACACAATAGA
>JACEEZ010025081.1:0-30823 GCA_016584305.1 Chionoecetes opilio
AAAGCGGGGAGTCACAAACACCCAGGGGGCGAACACCCGGAAACCCATTTTACTACTGTGGGGGACAGGGGCTCGGGTGTTTTTCAGTAGACCGCCCTTTTTTTCCCCCGCTCCTCCCGTGGATCGAACCCGGGACTTCGCGGTTGTGAACTGAGCGTCCCTAACCACACACTACGGAGCACCCGTGTGTGTGTGTGTGTGTTGTGTGTGTGTGTGTGTGTAATCACGGTTTCTGAAACAATATCATAGTGCAGATGATATTCCAATTAGCATCATTACTGTTCTTCATTACCATTATTGTTGTTATCATCATTGTTTTTTTTATTAAGTTTATCTTTATTATTATTATAATTATTGTACTTTGTTGTTTTCATACTATAGAAGCACCAATTTTACTATTGATTCTTTCCCTCCGCTACAAATATGTTAGTTAAGAGAGAGGGGAGAGAGAAGAGAGAAGAGAGAGAGAGAGAGGGGAGAAAAAAAGAGGGGAGAGAGAGAGAGAGAGAGGGGAGAGAGAGAGAGGAGAGAGAGAGAGAGAAAAGAGAGAGAGAGAGTATAAAAAAAGGAAGGGAGTGTTGCCCAGATAAGGAGTCTTGACACAAGTGTGGTGCCTCCCTTAATTGAGACACCCACTCCTCAGGTTACTAGGCCATCTGCTCCCCTGACTGCATTTCCTCACTACAGAAGAACCAAGGGGTCACTCAATGAATATTTGTGCACCTCTAAAAATCTATACCATAAATATAGTAATGCAACAACAACATTTAATATTGCAAGGTTTAATTTTGATTTTTTTTACTTTGAAGCCTATAGCGCCAGTGGGCTATTTTTATATCAATCTGGAGGGACGTGATGGTTTGCCCGCCGCCCGTGGTTGGCGCAGGTGGGATTTTTTTATAGTGACACCTGTGATGTTATAGGTGAAGGTTCCGTTTTCCTGTGAGGGTCTACCCTCAGTTTTAGGCTCATGCTGCCACCTGTTGTCCCTCCGTCGCACTTGAAGTCGCAGTCGAGGGAAACGGAATGCAGCATGCATTCGGCCACTCGACGATGGATTTACATTTTGCCCTTTGGTGTGACTTGAAACTGGGGACCTTGTGCTCACCTCCCCAGTCTCTTGTCGACCACGTTAAAGATGGCCGAAAGAGTTGTGTCCCCGGCAGGATTCGAACTGGGGAAACATCGAGCTCACCACTCCAAGATGCTCTCCACTCGGCCACCCCCTCCCCAAACAAAACACTCCCGGGTGACTCCCCAATAGGCCTTTAGACGCAGAGGCCAGAGGTCCCATGTACTGATATGTTTACATTTTTTTCGTTTTCCCGTGCGGGCAACATGGGTGACTATTCATTTTTTTCGTAAATAGTTTTTTTTTCGTTTACTCCACATAAAAAGCCCCTCTCAGTAATGAAGTTACTTTCATAGTATCATGAATTACTCACATACATATCACATAAAACTTCAATCTCCATGTTAATCACAATCTTCGTATATATGAATGAATATCTGTAGTACTTGTATATGTCTTATACATGATTATTAAGAAGGGGATAAATATGAGGTACATCAGTATTGTTGTACAATTTGAAGTATGACTGTAAGAAAGTTACGGACCCAATGCCATAGCATATGTATATAGAAATTTTCGAAAACTGTATCAGGAAGATACGCTGCCAGACGTACAAACGCACGGGAGGCTACCAAGGGAGGGAGAGGGTGCTTGGGTTTAAAAACCCACGGGGGTTTAGCGTGGCCACCGAGATGATAAGCCTGGTGGATCGCCCGTGGACGTCACACCATAAGGATACCACCCGCTCCGCTCCCCGTACAAGTTTACCTACCTAATATAATGTTTATCAGCAAAAAAGATATACTGTTATCTTCGGAAATGTTTGTTCTATAATATTATCAAATAAAAAACCGTAAAACACACAAAGAAAAGGCCATTATGAGACTTTTCAAGAATATGCATTAACTTAAACTCTTCGCCATTTAATATTTTGCTCGCAAACATTTACTGGAGAATACCCAATAGAAGCGGATTTTAATTAGCTTTCCATTGATATATTTCGTTTAGTGATAAATGAATTAGCGGCATGCATAAATTAGCGTTAACTAGATATAAAAAATCATGAAATCGTATATTTCCTACCTAATATATGTTTATCAGTATAAATTATATACTGTTATCTTGGGAAAATGTTTGTTCTATAATATTATCAATAAAAAAACCGTAAAAACACACTAAAGAAATCCCCTTATGAGACTTTCAAGAAATATGCAAAAACTTAAACTTTTCGCCATTTAATATTTTGTAAAAAAAACTTTTTACATGGAGAATATCAATAGAAGCGGAATTTAATTAGCTTTACATTGATATATTTCCTTTTCTGATAAATTAATTAGAACCATGCATAAATTAGCGTTAACTAAATAAATAACATCATGAAATCTGGAAATTCCCCGATTTCATGATGTTATTTATTTAGTAACGCAAATTTTATGCATAGTTCAAATTTATTTATCAGAAAAGGAAATATATCAACGGAAAGCTAATTAAATTCTGCTTCTATTGATATTCTCCATGTAAAAAGTTTTTCACAAAATATTAAATGGCGAAAAGTTTAAGTTCATGCTATTCTTGAAAGTCTCATAATGGCATTTCTTTAGTGTGTTTTTACGGTTTTTATTTGATAATATTATAGAACAAACATTTCCGAAGATAACAGTAATATTTTATACTGATAAACATATATTAGGTAGGAAATTACCGTTTTCATTTTTTATATTTAGTTAACGCTAATTTATGCATGCGCTAATTCATTTATCACTAAACGAAATATATCAAGGAAAGCTAATTAAACTCCGCTTCTATTGATATTCTCCATGTAAAATGTTTGCGAGCAAAATATTAAATGGCGAAGAGTTTAAGTTAATGCATATTTCTTGAAAGTCCATAATGGCTTTTTTCTTTGTGTTTTTTTACGGTTTTTTATTTGATAATTTTATAGAACATACTTTTCCGAAGATAACAGTATATCTTTTATACTGATAAACATTATATTAGGTAGGTAAACTTGTACGGGGAGCGGAGCGGGTGGTATCCTTATGGTGTGACGTCACGGGGGGATCCACCGGGCCTTGTCTCTCGGGGGTCTCGGGGGTTTAGTCGATAGAAAGTGTCGTACCTCAGGCATCAACACACGTTGTACACATTAATATTTCTTTATATACTTTTCTGGTATTCGTCAGTTGCATTTACATATATGTATAAATCAAGAAAGTTCTCTCTGTGTAGGAAAAGTTGTATATTTCTGACCCTTCATACTATAATAATCAGGAATAGGGGGGCGCGCAGTGAATCATTTGACAAATGCTTATTCTACGATTAATATGTCCATCTTCTTTAAAAACATGCGAGAAAAATTATCTACATATATTAATGTAACGAAACAGAAAACAAGAAAAGGTCTTATAGTAATGCCCGCAATAGTACTTTTTTCCCATAAAAAAATAGAAATACTGGCGTTGTGTGGCAACCCCAGCTTTCAATGTCTATTCACGTATTAATAAACATGTGTCCGTGTGCGTGAGAGTTTTTCAAAAGGAAAGTCCTTGATTTCGACTGCCTTATCATGTTCTCACGTATAAACATGCATGTTCTCACGTATAAACATGATGCACACCACCAGATCTGTTGAAACGACCTTGGTTAATGAATTTGAATTTCTCTACTACGTATTGGGATAGACGATAGTAAGTCATTGTCACCGTATCTATAAATGTTTCAGTCACTGCTAATCATTCTTATTTAACGTCGTACCTAAGTTCAACTATTTTGTTTGGCAAGCCACGCGCATCGAGACTTTTTGTAGAGGACTAGATGGTATATGTAACGAAAAGCCTTACGAGTGTATAAAAGCAAAACAAAGGTGGCGGGGGGATGATTCATACCAGCTTTACCCAGTGTAGTGCCTGGTCTCGGAGTGGGTTTGGACATGCGTGACCTGCAGGAGGGTTGTGGGAGGTAAACGAGGGAAAGCGGTGTGCATTGAAATGATTTGACTGACTGACTGCCTTGACGTAAAGTGTCATGCGGGGCCAGGGGCCAGATCCAGCAAAAAAGTGTAAGTCAAGCGGTGTAAGTATGGTGTAAATGCTACTCCGGCGCAACCCTCGCCCCCCTCTTGCGCCGAGGCTGTTTGAATAATCCGCCGAGATGGACTTGCGCCGGGCGCAAGGAGGAGTATCTCGGAGTATCTCCACAGGGGACAGCTGATTGGCTGTCGAATACATTGACGTTCATCCCGCTAATAGCAAATCACAGCAGTGTTTATATTATCTATTCAGATTATCAGCCAATCACAAGGCTGTCACGTGATAAATAATTTTTTACAAACATTAATCAGCTGATTACTCAGCTGGCATCTGGGTTGACACAACAAATCGATGTATCATGTTTAAAGCGATAAGGAAGGGGTTTGATGATGATGATTGAAGAATTTCGTCAGTTATTGACGCAGCTGAGATGGATCTTTTGCTGTAACCAGGGCAGCTCTCTCGCCAGACTACCCCGATAGAGGTTGTCTGCTAGTGCTTATAGTGTTGGCCGAAGCCAGCACCCCGGGAGGCGGGTACAAACCCCCGGCTAACACCCGGTACCCATTTAATGCTGGGTGGACAGGGGCTCGGGTTTTAAGGAAACAAACCCAACTGTTTTCGCTCACACCCGGGGATCGAACCCGGGGCTTCTCGGTTGTGAACAGAGTGTGCTTCCCCTCACTAAGGGGATACAGTTGATTCGGGGCCGCCAGTTGAATCAGGCCGCCTATATTAAAGCATACTGGACGAGTTTTGCGGTCGTTTTCAGAGACACCGAACTATTTTTCTTGGCCTACAATAGGTGCTTGTTCTAACGGAGATAGTTTTATTTTGCGCAAAAAAAAAAAAAAAAGAATATGAAAAAAAATAAACTTAACCTAACCTTATAGATTTTTTAATGAAACCCAACCTAACCTTATAGGTTTTAATGAAACCTAACCTAACCTTAACCACAAAGTATCTTTTTTTTTTTTTTTTATGGGTTTTTCGCAAAATAAAACTATCTCCATTAGAACAAGCCCCTATTGTAGGCCAAAAAAAAAAGCTGTGTGTCTCTGAAAACGACCGTTAAACTGCTCTGTCTGCTGGGTATGCATGCTACTATAGGCGGCCCGAATCAACGGTACCCCACTAAGGAGTTTCCATTGACCCGTACAGATTGACCAGAAATAAACAATTTGGAGGCAATAAATTTAAGGCGCAGACATCCTGATTGACTTTTAATAAATATTTCTAGGGGGAATAATGGGTCAGCCATCCTGATTAACCTAATAATTCAGGGACCCAAAAAAGGGGGAGACATCAGGGGTTGGGCCATATAATCATATAATTCAAGGGCGTTAAAGGCAGACATTCTGAGTGACCTAATCGTATCATTCAGGGATAATGAGAACGGTACCTGGTACTCTCGTCTACCGAAATTCTCGTTCCTGACACAATCCGGGAACTCTCGCCGAAGGTAATGGGTTAGGTTAGTAGGATATTAAGGGAAAGATACCGGTAAAATGAACGAGGACTGCGCGGTCATTTTCTGAAACACTGACTAGATTTCCTTGCCTAAAATTAGTGCTTTTGGTAAAAATGGGCGAGGACTGCACGGTCATTTTCTGAGACACTGACTAGTTTTTCCTTGGGTAAAATTAGTGCTTTTTTATAAAAAAAAGGACGAGGACTGCGCAAATCATTTTCTGAAACACTGACTAGATTTTCCTTGCCTAAAATTAGTGCTTTTGGTAAAATGGACGAGGACTGCCCGGTCATTTTCTGAGACATGACTAGTTTTTCCGGTAAATTTCTAGTGTTTGCCCATACTCGACCACTAACCCCCAAACAAGTTTGGGCACCTGTGGGAATGCGGGTTTCGGGTGGGGAGCAAATATGCGTCGGAGAACGTAATTTAAGAATTGTGTAGAGACAAAATCCCTAGATCTAAAGTAATTTCCTTATATCTAGAGAAATTTGCCTAACCTAAATTAACCTAACCTAGCGGGGGACTTGCCACCGATAAACTAACCTAACCTAACCCAAATCTAACCAAATCTAACCTAACCTAACCAGATCTAACCTAACCTAACCAAATATAACCTACCCTAATCAATAATACCCTAACCAAACCTCCTATATGGTTGGGGGGCCTCTGGAAGGGGGGGTTGTGTCTGTATGAGTATTAGTCTAAAACAACTATATCATTTTTACAATATGTACTATAAATGTAAAATAATTTTTGGGAAAATTCTAGTGTTTGCCCCTACTCTCCACTTCCCCCAAACAAGTTTGGGCACCTGTGGGAATGCGGGGTTTTCGGGTGGGAACAAATTATGCGTCGGAAACACGTAATTTTAAGAGTTGTTTTTGGGGGTTAAAATTCCCCAGATTTTAGGGTAAATTTTCCCTTTTATCTAGAGAAATTTGCCTAACCAAAATTAACCTAACCTACGGGGGGCTTGACCCACCGATAACCTAACCCAACCTAACCTAACCAAACCCAACTTAAAACCAAATCTAACCTAACCTAACCTAACCAAATCTAACCTAACCTAACCTCCTAGCGGGGTTGGGGGTTGGGGGGGGGTTCTAACACTTCAGTCATCATTCTGTGAGGATCGTCAGGTTCACACGTCTCTGGACTCAGAAGAAATCCAATGAATTTTCCCTAAATCTAGAGATTTTTTTAATTTCCATAACTCAAAAAGTATGTGGTTTTCGACGCATATTTTGTACCCCAGCCATATATCCTGCATTCCCCCAGGTCCCCAAGCTTGTTTTGAGGGAGAGGGGGGAGTATGGGCAAACACTAAATAATACCATAAGTTTTAAAGGTTACGCGAAGTGCATTAATACTGTACAGTATACTAAACAAAAAATAATATAGAAAACGCATGTGGTAATGGCGGTAGTGACCGCGCAGTTATCGTCCATTATAACTGAAACACCAACCGAGAAGTCTTGCGACATAAAAGTTTTCGGCGAGTCCACTTGTAGCTAATAGGTGCAAATGAAAGAATAAAAGGTATTTCGTTATTGGACAAGTTTTTCGCTTGTCCCAAAATAATTTATAACTACACTTCAATACAATACTGGACATTGGTTACGTAACATGTCAAAACCCAGACTCCCCCAATCACTAAACTAACCCCGATATTCGGTCCCCGAATTCACAAACACGGGTAAAAGCTGCTTAAATATATAGATGGATACTGCTATGTTAATAAATAAACTTGTAACTGTCGCTTAATAGGAACTCTCGCCGACGTAAAAAAAATGGAACATTCTCCGACGGTGGCGAGCATTCCTTCCGTTCGGGACTGTACCATTTTAAAAGGGTAGCAAACGTGACCTAACTACCATTCAGGGGCAATGAGGGTCAAGCGTCCTGAGTGACCTAACCATAGTGCAAGGTCACTGAGGTGCAGGCATCAGAACAAAAGTTTCATTTCTCAAAAAACGTTCAAATTACGATATAGTGAAAAACATTAATCTAGCCCCGGGATGCCAGGCTGCCTCGTCCCACAACCAAATTTTGCTCACAGGACTCCGCTAGTGGTCTAAAAAACTGGTGCTGCCCAATAACGAACTAATACAAAAAAAAACACCGAAGGCAGTCCCTACACGGCCGAGGCGGCCTCCCACCAAGGCTTGTATCTCCTAAACATTTGTAAACACACGCCGCTGCCCACTACCAATAGGGTTATATTTCAATCCTTACTCGGTGGTAACGTCTATTAGGCATAATAAATGACATTTTATTATATATAGAGATAACACCTTCTCTACACCTCCTCATCGAGGTGGTGTAAATCTACGCCATAATATTGGGCCCTGTGACGTCACGGAAATGGAAGTAAGTACGCTTGCTGGATCCAGCTAGGGGGGTTGGCGCAGACTTGCACCGAGGGGTAAAGTTGGGGTTGTGACGTCATCGATTTGGCGCAGATGTAGCTCCTGATCCAAGAAAGTTTTCGAAAGAGGAGTATCTCAGACTTACACTGACATACACCGGGTATGTGTTTGCTGGATCTGGCCCCATGAAGTATTGTGGCGGTGGGGTTGCATCCCTGGGTGAGGATGTTTTAGGGAGTAGTACTTTGGAAGGAGTTTTTAATTTTTAACATCATACACTAAATTAATCACACTTAGCATCATAGCAAACACGTACGTATCATAACATAAACACACACAATCCTCATGGTGTAGCCTACTGTACTCTCTCCAATTACTCTCCAATTACTGTCTTAGCACCTTCTTTCTACATTCTCTTTGACCTACGCCGACTAAGCAGCTGTCAGGAGGTATTTTCCTAGTTCCCGCCCCCATTAGCCAGGTGTCTTTTCTCCGGCGCTCCTTGACCTGTCTATAAATAGGTAGACCGCGTCTGCCCGAGACTTCTTCCCCTGTCCAATCTCTGAAAAAATAAAACAAAACAAAAAAACACTTTTAATCTCAGACTTCTTTCACTAAATTTTTCACAATTTCCTTCCTCCTGTTTGTATATGTTGGAACGCGGGGGAGGTAGTGGAGAAATGAAGCCAGCCGCCCGTGCGGGGTGCCGAGGAGTATCAGGGTGTGCGCGCGTACATGGCAGTGACAGGAAAAAAGCAAAACAAGACAATAAACAAACAACAACAGCAACAACAAAAAACAAGATAAGAAGAAAGAAGATAAGAAGAAAGAAGAACGAAGAGAAGAAGAAAACAAGTCAAGCGTGAAGAAAGAAAAATCAAGAACAAAAATCAAAACTGAAGAACTGGTGGGAGGCGGGGGTGGGCGCGGGGTTGTCCTGGGGCTACATTCAGAGAGGCTTACTTCCGGTCTGCACGACCTAGCGACTTCCAACAGCTGTTCTGGGCGACTTTTGGCATTCTGCAGGCACATTTATGACGTAGTTAAAGACGTTGAGCTGTTCAAAATCACACAACTGCCTCCAGGCAGTTGTAGAGCACGCAATATACATAAAAATACTCATAAATAGAGTATATATGATGTTTTCTGACTCAAGAACTGAACAGGGCAAGTATACAAATGAAATTAGGCCATATTACAATGCCATCCGCTCGTAATGAGTTTGTTATGGGGGTGATGGGTCGAGTGGCGAATGTTGGCATCTCACCATGACTCACCACACCATACACCACCACGCACAGCTCCGCGAAACAGACAAGGTACATATAATATATTATATTCTTCTCCTTCTCCTTCTCCTCCTAGCCTTTTCTTGTAGCAGTTGGTGGTAGTTGTGGTATTGGCAGCAGTGATAGTGGTAGTGGTGGCAGCAGTAATAAAATATAAACCGTGTAACACACATTTCAGCGTGTTATTGGAGTGGTCTTCGTACCAAGACGATGCTTGGACGACAAAAACACGGCTTATATTTTATTACTGCTGCTTCTGCTGCTGCTATTGCTGCTGCTGCTACTGCAACTGCTGCCGGCTGCTGTGGGAAGGGGTTGGGAGGAGAAGAGGGGGAGGAGAAGGAGAGGGAGAAGCTAGGAGGTGGAGGAGGAGGAGGAGGAAGAAGTACCTTTTCTTATAGCAGTTGGTGGTGGTTGGAGTGGTGGCAGTGGTGATGGTAGTGGTGGTGGCAGCAGTAATAAATATAAGCCGTGTAACAAACATTTCAGCAAGTGTTATTGGAGTGGTCTTCGTACTATATAAGACGATGCTTGGACGACAAAACACCGCTTATATTTTATTGCTGCTGCTACTGCTACAACTGCTGCCGGCTGCTATAAGAAAAGGTTAGGAGGAGGAGAGGAGGAGGAGAAGCTAGGAGGTGGGAGGAGGAGGAGGAGGAGAAGGGTGGAGCATTTTGGTTTGGATGATGAATTTGTTTATAAACACAGCTGAGAGCGTGGAAGCCTTGTGATTGGCTGAAACTTTTTGAGAAATACTACGTGATTCGCTGGCGAGGCTGTGATGTAATTGTACTCGCTCAGCCAATCAGCTATCGAAGCCCATAGTGACACCGTAGCGCCACTCCCATATCTCGTACCAGAATCCCCGCGACTTCCGGGTTGTACAAATAGAGGAAGTTAGTTAAGCTAAACACCGCGCCCTTTAACTCTTTCTGAATGTCTGCCCTGGGTGTGTCCGGAGCACCATCTTCCGAGGCCCATGTCCTGCCAAGCCGCCCCAGAGTGGTTTCTGTTTGCTCGTGCGAGATGGGAAAGCGTGTCGTTAGGTCGAGATCGACTCACAACAAAAACCACAAAAAACATACAGCACCTGGGTCAAGCCCCGGAGACTTTTTCTCTTACTAGCCTCCTTTCTCTCACCCATCTATTCTTCTACCTGTCCCCACTTCCCCATCTCCTGCTTTCTCTTTTTATATTCTGATTCTGCCCGAGACTCACTCACTCACTCACACTCAACCCACTACTCACGGCCCTCAGAGGTCACACACATATTCTGCGCTCGTCTCGTCGGGGCGGCCACGTTGTGCCGCCCGCCCCAACATATTCCATTGTTCCTGTACTCCACTTCTGCTGAGCAATATATTCATCTTCTGTCTACAAGTTGGTAATTATTCCTCATACCCATGCACGCATAAGAGACACTCGTAGACATACACAGACTCAGAACACGTGTTGACCACACCACTCCTCTGAGCCTGCCGCTCGTGCCACGGCTACCACAACCGACGCTACCAACACGCCCGCCACCAGCATCTCATCTCATGTTCCTGCCCTGCCTCTACTCATCATATTCAAGTTATGTACCACTTTCCCGGTACAATAAGCATCATCGGGCACAATTAACATTATACAATACCTACACACTTATTTATCACCATAACATCACACACTTAACAAAATATAACACAATTGTTTTGAATTCAATAACAATGTTATGGTGGCAAGTGGATGAAGTTGTGATGTTATGGTAAGTGTGATGTTATGATGTAAATTGGGTGATGATGTGATGCTTAAGTGTGATGTTAAGACATAACATCACACTTAAGCATCACAACATCACCCACTTTACATCATAACACACACTTACCATAACATCACAACATCACCCACTTTACATCATAACATCACACTTACCATAACATCACAACTTCACCCACTTGCCACCACAACATCAACACAATCATCATCATACGTTATATACTTAATTAGCAATAATTAATGCACCGGGAATAGTGAGTGGAGCAGCAGAATATTATTAAGTTGGCCGCCTAAAGCCCGGTTCGCACCTTCCGCTTGTACGGCCGCCGTACAACAACAAGACGTCACAATGACGTCACAGCAAAGTCTACCGCACCGCCGTACCGCTGTACGGCCGCCGTACAAAGTTAAATTCAAGTCATCTCTCCCGCTCGGCGGTGTACGCTCGAGCGGAGTTGCCAACTGTGCCCAGTTACCACAAATACCCTCAAGCGGTGATGATGGTGACGTCATTGTTGAGCGGTGTTGTTTGTAAGACGGCCGTACAAGCGGGCTGATGGGAACCGGCCTTAAGTGTGGCCTTGGTCCGTACGTCATCACGCTCCACATACAATCCCATGATGGACTCTCTGACCTTTACTCACTCTCACTCCACGACCACGCTTTCAGAGAACATGACACTGACGTTGTGATAACTCGATGCCAGCCAGACTTAGTGTTGATATTTTCCTCGAGTGTAACAGGAATGGAACACACACACACACACACACACACACACACACTCCGTGGTGTTGGGGACTCCGTGGTGTAGGGAAGCACGCTCGGTTCACAATCGAGAAGTCCCGGGTTCGATCCCCGGGCGGAGCGGAACAGATGGGTTGTTTCCTTAAAACCCGAGCCCCTGTCCACCCAGCAGTGAATGGGTACCGGGTGTTAGCCGGGGTTTGTGACCTGCTCTCCGGGGTGCTGGCTTCGGCCAACACAAAGCATTAAGGATGAATAATAAAAATGTTAATATGGAGACGGGGCCACACGAGCATTGCTCTGGCCCTGTAAAATACAACTAGATGAATACACACACACACACACAAACGATAGAAATGTGATGAAAGAGCATCATAATGATTTCATCATCATTCCACATCTTGTTTATTAGTCCATGGGCCCAGGGCGTATCTAGGGAAAGTAGCGCCCAGGGCATATTGGCGCCCCTGGTGGAGGGGGGGGGGGGATGCGCAGCGAGTCTATGCAGCTGGGAGGTCCGATTTTTTTTTTTTAAATTGGAGCAATTCTAGGAGCAGTTTGAAGCCATATTCAAAGCTATATATACATCGGTAAATTAATTCGATTTGGCGCCCCCCTTTTGATTAAGAAAATGTTCGAAATTGAACAATTCTAGAAGCACGCATCACAAATCACACAATTCTTTGAAGCCACATTCAAAGCTCTATTGAGGTAACTATTTTGATTTGGAGGCCCCCTTTTGATTAACAAAACAAAATTTTCGAAATATGAACTATTTCTATGAGCATTTTGAAGCCATATTCAAAGCTATATTTTGGTAATTAATTTGATTTAGAGAGGAAGATTTGGCGCCCCCCTTGAGTGGCAGGCAGGGCACGTGCCCTGCCTGCCACACCCTAGATACGCCACTGCTGGGCCAGAAACCCAAAAGTTACACCTCCCCCCTTCTTTATACCTGCCGCCATTTGTTTTAGTTATTTTGATTTCTAATTAAGTTTTTTTAGAAAAGTTTGTTAGGCAAGCGATTGCTAGTACCTATATAGAGTACTAGTACCTATATAGAGTACTAGTACCTATATAGAGTACAGTATCTACCCGTAAATAGATATTAAAATGGGTGCTGGCGGACGGGTGAAAAACTGATTACAACGCCATTTTTTCAACCAGTAAGACTAAAAACAAGAGTTACTTATGTATTCCAACTGTGTTTGGGGTGACAAATTGATTGGAATTGTTATTTTGAGGTTTCAAGGTTTTTTCATATGTCAAAAACCTAGAACCGATGCCAAAATAGGTTAAATCGATGGACAGAGTTAAACACTTTGGTAGCACTACAATAATAATAATTATTGATCATCATAATCTTCAAGTTCATGAAAATGCTCATCTTCGTGGCTAAGAACTGGCGGCTAAAGCTCTTCAGCTTCTATATCCTCATCCCCAAAGTTGGGGAGCTATTGACAAGTATTAACAACAAGTCCCGTGGCATCATTTCTGGATGCGTCCACTTGAAATCCAGTCCCTCTACTCCCTGAACCCAGCCATGTACTAGAATCGGGTCTGAGAGGTAATGGGATGGCTCCAGCGACTTCCTCCAGATTGTATTTTTCAATTTTAATTATATACATCACGAAGAACTGGCCAAAGACAACATAAAATAAGAAGTGAAAAAAAAACCGCTTAGTTGCCAGCCCCTATAAGAAAACAGTAAGAGAACATATAAAGGGGGTGGCCCAATTTATTTCTTGAGGTGTCTTGTCACTCCTCTCTTGAAAAAAAAACGTCGTCGGAAGGTGGAAAAATAGAAACAGGAAGAGAGTTCCAGAGTTTATCAGTGAAAGGGATGAACGAGTGAGGATACTGGTTTACTCTTGCATTAGGATGATGGACATAATAGGGAAAAAAATGAGTAGAAAGTCTTGTGCAGCGAGACCGCGGTAGGGGAGAAAGGATGCAGTGAGCAAGTTCAAAAGAACATTGATCATGAAAAAAAACGGTAGAAGACAGCACGATAAGCAACATTTGCCGCGGTGATTTAGAGATTGCAGATAGTCAATCATAGGAGGGGAGTTGATGAGATGAAAAGCTTTTGACTATACCATATTTAATGGTAGGTTCACATCTCCACGACTCGCGTCGGCGACCGGTCACGACTTGCTGAGTCATCCAGTCGGTGCCGACTGCAGCCGATTTTTGGGGGCAAAAGCTACAGAATCGGCGTGGTTTGCTCGGGTCACCGTAGTTAGGCGACTAGTCGGTGACTAGTCCGCGATAGTCGCGGTCAGTCGCGGACTAAAATCGAATTTAATCGCCAATATTGGGTTGCCGTCATGCCGACAGTCGCAGCACGACGGCAATCGTGGTTGCCGTCGTGCGGCGACTGTTCCCAGCCGTGCTGCGATTGACACCGAATATGGCAAGCCCCTCCACCGACCGTAGTCGGCGCGGCGCGGCGAGGAAGGAAGGAGGAGAGGAAGGAAGGGATGGAGGGAAGGAGGGAGGGAGGGAAAGATTCAGATTCAGATTAAGAGGGAGAGAAGGAGGAGGGAAGAAGGGCTGTTGCGGCTACTCCTATCAATTCTGTAGAGTTTGAAGATTACACTTTCATCCTGGTGATTGCTTTAAAAGAGTGATGTGTGTGTGTGTGTGTGTGTGTGTGTGTGTGTGTGTGTGTGTGGTGTGTGGCGAGGGAGCGATTCGTCTGTCTGTCTGGATGTGATTGTATTGTTGATTGGTAGTGATTGGTGATGAGAGAGAGAGAGAGAGAGAGGAGAGAGAGAGAGAGGAGAGAGAGAGAGAGAGAGAGATGGGGGGGTCAGCCTCTTTCATGGGGCTGCGGTGTTTCTGCCGGTGAAGGCCAAAGGGCGTGATGTAGTAGCCCCACGGGAGACCTATTGTGTGTAATCTGCGGGACATAAATAGGTCTGCTCGGGAAAAAAACCACACTGAACTTATTAGCCGGGAAAAGTTTATGTTGCTGCTTCTACTACTACTACTTCTACTACTATTACTGCTATTATACTACTACTATTACTACTACTACTACTACTACTACTACTACTACTACTACTACTACTACTACTATCATCCGACGGTTTGCCGTAGTTAGGCGACTTATGTGCCTCCTAATGTTATTAATTGAACACAATAACTACGACATGGTGATAACAATCGCCAAGGCACTAAAGATACTGCGGAAGCAGTATAGCGCTACAGATACTGAACTAAAGATGCTGCTCTATTCACATTGGATAATGTTGACAATAATAATAAATATATATCAGTAAATATCTCAAAAATTTCCGCTTTTTCCTTCTCTCTCTCTCTCTCTCTCTCTCTCTCTCTCTCTCTCTCTCTCTCTCTCTCTCTCTCTCTCTCTCTCTCCTCTCTCTCTCTCTCTCTCTCTCTCTCTCTCTCGTCTCTCTCTCTCTCTCTCTCTCTCTCTCCCGTCGAAAGGCAGAAAGCGTGGGAAAGATCGATCTTTTCCACGCTAAAATAACACGTGTTTCCAGTCGCAGCGCGGCCCCGACTAGTCGCAGTACGGCCCCGACTAGTAAAATAGCGCGTTTTCGCGACGTTCAACCACCCTGGTCCAGTCCAGGGGCCAGATGCTGAGAGCGTTGCTAGGGCGCCCTATCACTAGGGCGCCTGTGGTAAGGCAAAACGCCCTCTCACCGCTATGCTCAGCCGAGAATGCCGCCTTTAGTGGCACCGCTAAAGACGCTGAAACTAAGGCATGGTCTGACCAAGTGACCATGCCTTAGTGAGCTGCTGTTGGCCTTTGACAGACATTCATCTTCTGTTTAGAAGGCAAGTACAGCCTTGTTACAGTTGCTACAACGTAACAATTGGTGTTTACGTAATAATAGTGTTGCAAGGTGTGTATGAATCGATCGTGGAAGACTAAATGTGGCACTATAGGGTGTTAAATGCTGGCGTTAGCAATGTTGTGTGTTGTGTGTTGGTTGGGGGGGGCGGCGGGCAGCGGCAGCGGGTGCTCCGCCCGCACTAAAATGTTGTACTATTACACGTTATTATCATACTACCAGATGATATTTAGGACAGCTGAACATACCATCATCTTCACGAGACATTAGTGCATATCATGAATGTATAAAAATTGCAGTAAACTATACCTATACTAGATAATGAGAGCAAAATGAAATCGTGTATAAACTTTTTTTTTCACCTTTTTTTATTCAACTCCTCCTTATTCCTGTAATTTTGCTTGCATTAAATGTTCACCTCAAAATCTCGGAATCAGCACACCTTAACGATTATCATGGTGTATGGCACGTCCCAATGCAAAAATATATAAGTGGTCAAAACCTGCGTTGAACGTCAAACTTGTGATGAAACAGCTTTTGGCGGGGGCGAGCGGTGCATCCTTGCATTAAGTGCTTGGTGAGGGAGGGAGGGACAAAAATTCTTGTTTCACCAGAGAAGTGTTCAAGCCTTGTGATTGGTCGAAGCTGCCTAAGCAGCGCTCAGATAGGCAACGTGATTGCCTAGTAGATTCTCGGACTACGCCCACGCCTTAGGCTTTGGAGGTGTAAGGCAGGGCAAAAGCGCCTGAAATATCGACTGTACATAGGCTTGAGCCGGTGCTTTAGCTGGGCCGTTACAAAAGCGCCTGAAGACGGGTAGAGCCAAAGCCGTCTGTATGTAAGAGACGGCTTTGACGACTACATAGAGACGGCTACACTTAGATTCGACTACATAGAGACGGCTTTGGTAGGGCGCTCTTTTCGCCTTACCTCTAAGGCACTTCTCAGCATCTCCCCCCAGTCTATACCGTTCCAGGTTGGACTGATGCTCGCGAAAATACATCGAGACTGGCCCCGTCCCATTCGTCGTTCCTGTTGGCTGGGGGATCGAGTGGGTGGTCCTCCGGGCAAAAATGCAAACATTTTTGAAAAGCGCGCGTTTTAATTACTTGACTTCTCAATGGGAATTCAAGTTGCAGGGATGACTATGAAAAAATGAATGATGAAATTTCATTTCATTTAGTACCGTTAATAACACGTCACGGTGGACCCTCCAACTGAGCAGCTTCACACCACTGGGTTACAGGCAGTGGATGCCGATCCTCCCGTTGACGAAACCGCACCCTCTCTTTACGAAGTCAGAGAGGCTGTAACAAAGTTGAGGGGTGGAAAGGCAGCTGGTGTTTGTAATATCAGTGCGGAGCTCCTCAAAGCTGGGGGTGAGGCCATGATCCGCGGGTTGCATGCTGTCCTGACTGCCGTGTGGCAATCAGGTACTATTCCTCCTGACTGGAAAAGGGGGCTGGTCGTCCCTATCTGGAAAGGGAAAGGGGACCGTCAGGACTGCAACAATTACCGCGGTATTACACTGCTCAGCGTACCAGGCAAGGTGCTTGCCCATCTATTACTGACACGGATTCGCAGTCATCTGGTAAAGCATCAGAGACCTCAGCAGTCTGGGTTCACGCCTAGTAAGTCAACAACGGACCGTATCCTAGCGCTTCGTGTCCTGGTGGAACGCCGACGTGAGTTTCGAGGGATCTTGAGCTATGTTGATCTAAGAAGGCGTTGACTCAGTGCACTAGTTGGATTCTCAAGCAAGGTACTCNCTTCCCCGAAAGCGGGGACTACCCTTTTCCTTAGCCCTGTCCAAAATTTTCAAAGGGGTACCGCCCTTACCAAAACCCCGGCTATGTTTTTTGCTGGATCTGGCCCTGAAGTATTGTGGCGGTGATTTGCACCGTGGGTGAGGAGTTTTAGGGAGTATATTTTTGGAAGGAGTTTTAATTTTAACATCATACACTAAAAAATCACACTTAGCATATAGCATCCGTAGTATCATAAATAATCACACACAATCCTCAAGTTAGCCTACTGTCTCTTCCAATTACCTCCAATTACGTCTTAGACCTTCTTTCTACATTCTCTTTGACCACGCCGACTAAGCAGCGTCAGGGGGTATTTTCCTGTTCCCCCCCCCATTAGCCAGGTGTCTTTTTCCGGCGCCCCTTTGACCTTCTAAAAATGGGGTAGCCCGGTCTCCCCGAGCTTCTTCCCTGTCCAATTCTGAAAAAAATAAAACAAAAAAAAAAAAACATTTTTAATTCAGACTTTTCACAAAATTTTTCACAATTCCTTCCCTGTTGTATATTTAAAACGCGGGGGAGGTAGTGGGAAAGAACCCAGCCCCCGTGGGGGTGCCGAGGATATCAGGGTGGCGCGCGTAATGGCAGTGACAGGAAAAAAAAAGAAAAACAAGACAATAAAAAAACAAAACACAACAACAAAAAAAAGATAAGAAAAAAGAAGTAAGAAGAAAAAAAGAACGAAGAGAAGAAGAAAAAAAGTCAAGCGGAAGAAAAAAAAATCAAGAACAAAAATCAAAAGAAAAACTGGGGGGGAGGCGGGGGGGGGGCGCGGGGTGTCCGGGGGGCTACATTCAGAGGGGTTTTATTCCGGTCTGCACGACCTAGCGACTTCCAACGCTTTTTTCCTGGCGTTTTTTGGCATTTGCAGGCACATTTATGACGTATTTAAAGACGTTGAGCTGTCAAAACACACAACTGCCCAGGCAGTTTTAGAGCACGCAATAAAATAAAAATCCCATAAATAGAGTAATATGATGTTTTTTTGACTCAAGAATGAAAGGGCAAGTATACAAATGAAAAATTTGGCCCCTATACAATGCCATCCGCTGAAAGAGTTTTTTTGGGGGGGATGGGTCGAGGGCGAAGTTGGTCTCACCTGACTCACCACACATACACCACACGCACAGCTCGCGAAAGAAAGGTAAATATAAAATAATTAATTCCCTTTTCCTTTCCTTCTCCCCCTAGCTTTTTTTGTAGCTTGGTGGTAGTTGTGGTATTGGCAGCATGATAGTGGGAGTGGTGCAGCGTAATAAAATATAAAAACCCTGTAACAACATTTCGGTGTTATTGGGGTGGTCTTTGTACCAAGACGATGCTTGGACGACAAAAAAAACGGCTTTATTTTATTATGCTGCTTCTGTGCTGCTATTTGCCCGCTGCTACTGCAAATGCTGCCGGGTCGTGGGAAGGGGTTGGGAGGAGGAGAGGGGGGGGAGAAGGAGAGGGGAAAGCTAGGAGGGGAGGAGGAGGAGGAGGGAAGAAGTACCTTTTTTTATAGCAGTTGGTGGTGGTTGGAGTGGTGGAGTGGGGATGGTAGTTGGTGGCAGCATAATAAAAAAAAAGCCGTGTAAAAAAACATTTCAGCAAGTGTTATTGGATGGTCTTTACTATATAAAGGGGCGATGTTGGACGACAAAAACACCGCTTATATTTTATTGTGCTGTATGTACAACTGCTGCGGCGCTATAAGAAAAGGTTGGGGGAGGAAGGGGAGGAGGAGAAGCTAGGGGGTGGGGGAGGAGGAGGAGGAGAAGGGTGGGCATTTTGGTGTGGATGATAAATTTTTTTTAAAAAACACAGTGGAGCGGGGAAGCCTTTGATGGTGAAATTTTTTTGAGAAATATACGTGTTCGCGGGCGAGGCTGGATGTATTGTACCGCTCAGCCAATCAGAAAACGAAGCCATAGTGACACCGTAGCGCCCACTCCCTATCCGTCCAGAATCCCCGCGACTTTCCGGGTTGTACAAAAAGAGGAATTGTTTAAACTAAAAAACCGCGCCCTTTAATTTCGAATTCGCCCTGGGTGTGTCCGGGCACCCTCTTTCCCAAAGGGCCCCTGTCCTGCAAGCCCCCCCAGAGTGGTTTCTGTTTGCTCGTGCGAGATGGGAAAAGCGTGTCGTTAGGTCGAGATCGACTCACAACAAAAAAACACAAAAAACATACAGAAACCTGGGTCAAGCCCGGAGACTTTTTCTCTTACAGCCTCCTTTCTCTCCCCCCATCTATTTTTTCTACCTGTCCCCACTTCCCCATCTCCTGCTTCTCTTTTTATTCTGATTCTGCCCGAGACTCACTCACCACTCACACTCAACCCACTACTCACGGCCCTCAGAGGTCACACACATATTCTGCGCTCGTCTCGTCGGGCGGCCACGTTGTGCCGCCCGCCCAACATATTCCATTGTTCCTTTTACTCCCACTTCTGCTGAGCAATATATTCATCTTCTGTCTACAAGTTGGTAATTATTCCTCTTTACCCTGCACGCATAAAGAGACACTCGGTAGCATACACAACCTCAGAACACGTGTTGCCCCACACCACTCCTCTGAGCCAAAACCCGCTCGTGCCACGGCTACCACAACGACGCTACCAACACGTCCGCCACCAGCATCTCATCTCATGTTCCTGCCCTGCCTCTACTTCATCATATTCAAGTTATGTACCATTTTTCCCGGTACAATAGCATCATGGGGCACAATTAACATTAGCAATCCCTACACACTTATTTATCACCATAACACACCACCTTAAAAAATATACCAATTGTGTTGAATTCAATAACAATGTATGGTGGCAAGTGGATTGAAGTTGTGATGTTATGGTAAGGTATGTACATGTAATTGGTGATGATTGATGCTTAATGTGATGTTAAAGACAGTAACATCACACTTAAGGCATCACAAACATCACCCCACTTTATCATCATAACATCACACTTACCATAACATCACAACTCTACCCACTTTACATCATAACATCACCTTACCATACACATCACAACTTCACCCACTTGCCACCACAACATCACACAATCATCACATAACGTTATATACTTAATTAGCATAATTATGGCACCGGGATAGTGAGTGGAGCAGCAGAATATTCATTAAGGTTGGGCCGCCTAAAGCCCCGGTTCGCACCTTCCCCTTGTACGGCGCCGCAACACAAAGGACGTCACAATGACTTCAAACAGCAAAGTCTACTACCGCACCGCCGTACCGCTGTACGGCCGCCCCCCCGTAAAAGTTAATTCAGTCATCTCTCCCTGTCCCGCTCGGCGGGTACGCTCCGACGAGTTGCCCAACTGTGCCCAGTTACCACAAATACCACTCAGCTGTGATGATGGTGACGTCATTTGTTGAGCGTGTTGTTGTAGCACGGCCTACAAAAGCGGCTGGATTGAACCCGGCCTTAAGTGTGTGGCCCTTGGTCCCGTACTCATCACGCTCCACACAATCCCATGATGGACTCGCGTGACCTTTAACGCACTCTCACTCCACGACCACGCTTTCAGAGAACATGACACGAACGATTTGTGATAACTCGATGCCATCCATACTTAGTGTTGATCTTTTCCTCGCGTGTAACAGGAATGACACACAGACACACACACACACACTACACACACTCCGTGGGTTGGGGCTCCGTGGTGTAGTAAAGCACGCTCGTGTCACAATCGAAATCCGGTTCGATTCCCCGGGCGGAGCGGAACCAGATGGGTTGTTTCCTTACAAACCCGGCCCCTTTTCCACCCAGCGTGAATGGTTACCGGGTGTGTTAGCCGGGGTTTGTTACCTGCTCTCCGGGGTGCTGGCTTCGGCCAACACAAAGCATTTAAGGATGAATAATAAAAATGTAATATGGAGACGGGCCACACACTTTGCTCTGGCCCTGTAAATACAACTAGATGAATACACACCCACACACACAAAACGATAGAAATGTGATGACAGAGCATCATAATGATTTCATCATCATCCCACATCTTGTTTATTGTTCCTGGGCCCAGGGGCGTATCTAGGGAAAGTAGCGCCCAGGGCTCAATATTGGCGCCCCTGGGTTGAGGGGGGGGGGGAGCGCAGCGAGTCTATGCAGCGGGAGGTCGCCGATTTTTTTTTTTAAATGGAGCAATTCCTGGAGCATTTTGAAGCCATATTCAAGCTATATATACATCGGTATCATTAATTCGATTTGGCCCGCCCTTTGATAAGAAAAATGTTCGAAATATGAACAATTCTATAAGCACGCATCACAATCCACAATTCCTTTGCCAGCCACATTCAAATCTCTATTGAGGTAACTATTTTTATTTGGAGGCCCCCTTTTGATTAACAAAACAAAAATTTTTCGAACTATAACTATTTCTATGATGATTTTTGAAGTCCATATTCAAAGCTATATTTTTGGTAATTAATTTGATTTAGAGAGGAAGATTTGGCGCCCCCCTTGAGTCGGCAGCAGGAGACGTGCCCGCCTGCACACCCTAGATACCCACTGCATGGGCCCAGAAACCCAAAATTTACACCTCCCCCCCTTCTTTATACCTGCCGGCCTTTGTTTTAGTTATTTGATTCTAATTAAGTTTTTAAAAAGTTTTGTTATGCATCGATTGCTAGTGACCTATATATAGTACTAGTACCTATATGAAGTAACTAGTACCTAGATAGAGTACTAGTATCTACCCTTAATAGATATTAAAATGGGCTGTGCGGACGGGTGAAAAACTGATTACAACGCCGATTTTTCAACCATTAGACTAAAAAGAGGTGTCCTTATTATTCCAACTGTGTTTAGGGGTGACAAATTGATTGGAATTGTTATTTTGAGGTTGTCAAGTTTTTCATATGTTCAAAAAACCTAGAACAGATGCCAAATAGGTTAAATCGAGACAGAGTTAAAAACACTTTGGTAGCACTACAAATAATAATAATTATTGATCAGCATATCTTCAAGTCATGAAAATGCTCATCTTCGTGGCAAAGAACTGGCGGCTAAAGCTCTTGCATCTTCTCTAATCCTCATCCCAAATTTGGGGAGCTATTGACAGTATTACAACACGTCCCTGGCATCATTTCTTGATGCGTCCACTTGAAATCCAGTCCCTCTCTACCTCCTGAACCCAGCCATGTACTAAGAATCGGGTCCTGAGAGGTAATGGGATGGCTCCAGGCGACTTCCTCCAGATTGTATTTTTCAATTTTTAATTAATATACATCACTAAGAACTGGCCTAAAGACCACCATAAAATAAGAAGTTAAAAAAACCGCTTAGTTGCCAGCCCCTATAAAGAAAACAGTAATAGAACATATTAAAGGGGGTGGCCCAATTTATTTCTTGAGGTGTCTTGTCACCATCTCTTTGAAAAAAAAACGTCGTCGGAAGGTGGAAAAATAGAAACTAGGAAGAGAGTTTCCAAGTGTTTATCGTGAAAGGGATGAACGAGTGAGGATACTGGTTTTTTTGTTAAAAGAAACTCGTTGCATTAGGTGATGACATAATAGGAAAAAATGAGTAGATAAGTCTTGTGCAGCGAGACCGCGTAGGGGAGAACGGATGCAGTAGCAAGTTCAAAGACATGATCATGAAAATAACGGTTAGAAGCAGCACATAACACATTGCCGCGGTGATTTAGAGATTGCATATAGTCCATCATTGAGGGGAGTTGATGGATGCAAAGCTTTTGACTATACATTTTATGGTAGGTTCATCTCCACACGCGGTCGGTGACCGGTCGACGACTTTGCTGAGTCATCCAGTCGGGGTCCCGACTGCGAGCGATTTTGGGGGGCAGAATCTCCAAAATCGTCGTGGTTGGCTCGGGTCGCGTAGTTAGCGGACTAGTCGGTGACTAGTCCAGGCGATAGTCGCGGTCAGTCGCGGACTAAATCGAATTTTAATCGCCAATATTGGGTTGCCGTCATGCGCCGACAGTCGAGCACGACGCAATCGGGGTTGCCGTCGTGCGGCGACTTTTCCTTCCCCAGCGCGTTCTGCGATTGACACCGGGGGGGAATATGGCAATGAATCCCCTCCACCGACCGTAGTCGGCAGCGGCGCGGGCGAAGGAAGGAAGGAAGGAAGGAAGGAAGGGCTTGAGGGAAGGAGGGAGGGAGGGAAAGATTCAGATTCAGATTAGAGGGAGAGAAGGGAGGGAGGGAAGAGGGCCTGTTGCGGCCTACTCCTATCATTCTGTAGAGTTTTGAAGATTACACTTTCATCCTGGTGAATTGATTTAAAAGGAGTGATGTGTGTGTGTGTGTTTTGTGTGTGTGGTGTTGTGTGGTGTGTGTGTGTGGCGAGGAGATCGATTCGTCTGTCTGTCTGGATGTGATTGATATTGTTGATTGGTATTGATTGGTGATGAGAGAGAGAGAGAGAGAGAGAGAGAGAGAGAGAGAGAGAGAGAGAGAGAGAGAGATGGGGGTGGTCAGCCTCTTTCATGGGGCTGGCGGTGTTTCCTGCAGTGAAGGCCAAATTGCGTGATGTAGTGCCCCACGGAGACCTATTGTGTGTAATCGGCGGACATAAATAGGTCTGCTTCGGGAAAAAACCACACTGAACTTATTAGCCGGGAAAATTATTTGCTGCTGTCTACCTACACTACTTCTACTACTATTATCTGCTATTACTACTACTACTATTACTACTGACTACTACTACTGACTACTACTCTACTCTACTTACTACTACTACTATCAATCCGACGGTTTGCCCGTAGTTGGCGACTTAGTGCCTCCTAATGTTATTAATTGAAGCACAATAAACTACGACTGGTGATAACAATCGCCAAGGCACTAAGAACTGCGGAAGCGTATAGCGCTACAGATACTGCACTAAAGAATGCTGCTCTATTCACATTGGATAATGTTGACAATAATATAATATAATATCATAAATTCAAAATTCCTCTTTCCGTTCTCTCTCTCTCTCTCTCCTCTCTCCTCTAGTCTCTCTCTCTCTCTCCTCTCGTCCTCTCTTCTACCATCCATCTCCTCCTCTCGTCTCTCTCTCGTCTCTCATCCTTCAACTCATCTCTCTTACGTCTCTCTCTCTCTCTCTCTCTCCCTCTCTCGTCTCTCATCTTCTCTCTCTCCGTCGAAAGGCAAAAGCGTGGGAAAGATGCGATCCTTTTCCACGCCAAAATACCACGTGTTTCCATCGCAGCGCGGCCCCACTAGTCGCAGTACGGCCCCGACTAGTAAAATATCGCGTTTTCGCGACGTTCACACACCCTGGTCCAGTCCATGGCCAATGCTGAGAGCGTGCTAGGGCGCCCTATCCACTAGGGCGCCTGTGGTAAGGCAAAACGCCCTCTCCCGCTATGCTCAGCCGAGAATGCCGCCTTTAGTGGCACCGCTAAAGACGCTGAAAACTAGGCAGGTCTGACCAAGTAGACCATGCCCTTATGAGCTGCTGTTGGCCTTTGACAGACATTCATCTTCTGTTTAGAGGCAAGTACAGCCTTGTTTTACAGTTGCTACAACGTAACAAATTGTGTTTACTTAATAAAAGTGTTTGTCAAGGTGGTATGAATCGATCGTGAAGACTATGTGGCACTATTAGGGTGTTAAATGCTGGCAGTTAGCAATGTTGTGTGTTGTGTGGTTGGTTGGGGGCGGGCTGGCGGGCAGCGGGCAGCGGGTTCTCCGCCCGCACTAAAATGTTGTTACTATTATCACGTTTATTATCATACTAGCCAATGAGATTTAGGAAAGCTGAACATACCATCACTTCACGAGACATTAGTGCTATCATGAATGTATAAAATTGCAGTAAACTATACCTATCCTAGAGAATGAGAGCAAAATGAAATCGCGTGTATAAACTTATTTTTTTTCAACCTTTTTTATTCAAGCTCCTCCTTATTCCTGTAAATTTTGCTTCATTAATGTTCACAGATAAAGAGATCAAAATCTCGGAATCAGCCCCCTTACTATTATCATGTGTATGGCACTCCCAATGCAAAAATATATAAGTGGTCAAACCTGCGTTGACCGTCAAACTTGTGATGAAACCAGCTTTTGGCGGGGGCGAGCGTGCTCCCCTTGCATAAGTGCTTGGTGAGGGAGGAGGTACAAAAATTCTTGTTTCACCACCAGAGAAGTGGTTCAAGACTTGTGATTGGTCGAAGCTGCCTAAGCAGCGCTCAGATAGGCAACGTGATTGCCTAGTAGGATTCTCGACTACACCAACAGCCTTAGGCTTTGGAGGTTTAAGGCGGGCAAAACGCCTAAATTATCGACTGTACATAGGCTTAGCCGGTGCTTTAGCTGGGCCGTTACAAAGCGCCTGAAGCGGGTAGAGCCAAAGCCCGTCGTATTAAGAGACGGCTTTGAACGGACTAACATAGAGACGCTACACTTAGATTCGACTACATGAGACGGCTTTGGTAGGGCGCCTCTTTTCGCCTACCTCTAAGGCACTTCTCAGCATCTCCCCCCAGTCTATACCTTTCCAGGTTGGAACTTGATGCTCGCGAAAATACATCGAGACTGGCCCCGTCCCCATTTTCGTCGTTCCTGTTGGCTGGGATCGCAGTGGGTGGTCCGCCGGGCAAAAATGCAAACATTTTTGAAAAGCCGCGTTTTAAATTACTTGACATTCTCAATGGGAAATTCAGTTGCAGGGATGACTATGAAAAATGAATGATGAAATGTCATTTCATTTATTACCGTTAATAACACTTCACGGTGGACCTCCAACCGGAGGCAGCTTCCACACCACTGTTACAGCATTGGATGCCGATCCGATCTCCGTTGACGAAACCGCACCCCTCTTTACGAGTCAGAGAGGGCTGTAACAAAGTTTAGGGTGGAAAGGCAGCTGTGTTTGTAATAATCATGCGGACTCCTCAAAGCTGGGGGTGAGGGGCCATGATCCGCGGGTTGCATGCTGTCCTGACTGCCGTGTGCAATCAGGTACTATTCTCCTGACTGGAAAAGGGGGCTTGTCGTCCTATCTGGAAAGGAAAGGGGACGGTCGGACCTGCACAATTACCGCGGTATTACAACTGCTCAGCGTCAGGCAAGGTGCTTGCCCATCTATTACTGACACGGATTCGCAGCTCTCTGGTAAAGCATCAAGACCTCAGCAGTCTTGGTTCACGCCTAGTAAGTCAACAACGGACCGTACCCTCGCTTTCGTTGTCCTGGTGGAACGCTCGACGTGAGTTTCGACAGGGGGATGCCTTGCAGCCTAATGTTGATCTCAAGAAGGCGTTTGACTCAGTGCATCGTGAGTCACTCTGGGATCTCTGCGACTTCGAGGATTCCTGGCAATGGACGATTGTTTGATAACTGGTCGTGCTCATTCTTCTGGGACGAGAGTGCTGTGAAGTGTGGGGCAGGTGTGTCCAGCTTCTTTTCCTGTGAATACAGGATTGAGGCAAGGGTGCGTCCCTTCCCCATCACTTTTTCAACGCTTGTATGGACTGGGATATTGGACAAGTTGTAGATCAAAGTGATTGTGGAGCATCCGTTTGTGAACACCAATATCACTGTATCTTGTTTTTGCCGATGATGCAGTGATCTTTGCTGAGTCGCTGGATGTCCCTGGTGATATGGCTCTCGAGGTGCGCTTGCACGAGGAGGCAAGCCTTTTTAACTTGAGGTCCTCCTGGCTAAGAACCCGGTCCAGGTTTTTGGAGACTTACTAGAGTGAAGCAGTACAGTCCTGTTCATCATGCGTTGTGGCTATGACATTGAGATCTGGAAGTTTTACATACCTTGTAGCCAGTCCATAATACGGCGGTCACGTAGAAGAAGTCGTTACTGCGGATTGGCATAGCCCACGGTGTTATGGACTCGCTCAGCGGGATATTTTGACGTAGTCGGTACACTGTGCAAAGGACAAAGATCCGGATCTTAAGTCGCGTGTGATCGCCGGTCTTACTCTATGGTTGTGAGACATGGAACTAAATAGTGACTTGAAGAGACGAATCAATGCCTTCGGTAATAAGTTTCTTTGGAGAATCATGGGGTATCGCTGGGATGATTACGTGTCAAATCAGCGATTGCACCGTGAGACTGAATCGAGGCCTATTACCTGCATAGTCCGTCAGCGCCAACTTCGGCTATATGGGCATGTGGCACGCTACCCTGAAACCGATCCTTCCCATGGGGTTTTGTATCTGTAAGAAACAATCCGGCGTGGAGGAGGCCAAGGGGCGCCCCAAGGCTCGTGGCTGGTGCAAGTTGATGTTTCTTGTCGAGAGCTGCTTGGTATGGGAAAGGAGCCTGCATGGGAACTCGCGCGTGTGACCCCCGGGAGTGGCGTCGTAGGGTGGGCGAGGCGACGCGCCCCCGGCGTATGCCCCCAATGATTGATTGATTGAATAACACTATCTATAGTCGCCACTGCACTAATGTCGCAGGGGGGCATATATTACGAGTTTTAGCATCACTACAGATCACATCACGTGCACAGTACGTAGTTTACATTATCTACATAACACTATAAACTACGTAGATAACAGTATAGTCGCCAGCTGCAATAATGTCGCCCGGCGCCAAATATTACGAATTATAGCATCACTGCTGATTTGAATGTGCCACTGAAGATGATACACAGTAGTTTATATCATGACTGTATAATCTACCCTGTTTCAGCGTTGTTTTATGCTTTGTATCTGCAAGGTTTCAAATTTCACTATTCGTTTTTTTTTTCGGGCGACGACGACGTGGGGGGACATTCAGTAAATAAACACTAACTGGCGACCTTATTGTTGGTCGCTACTCTGGTGATATTTTGTAATTTGTTCATTTATAGACATACTATGACACAGATGAAGACACAAAATGACACAGACTCTCCAGATAGCCCCTTCTAGCTTTCCTGAAATCATGGATGTAGAAATGTAAGTGTTAACGCCACCACACGTCTGTAAACAGAACAAAAGTTGTCCTGGCGACTTACTGTTATCTACGGTATATGTCTTCAGTGACACATACAAGTCTGTAGTGATGCTAAAATTCGTAATATATGGCGCCTGGTGACATTAGTGCAGTGACGACTATAGTGTTGTTGACGGTACATTAATTTCCCAAGATGTTATTTCAGCAAATTGCGGATATTGTAATTTTTCGTGAAATTACTTTAGTCTTATGGTCGGCCGTCATGGTGTTTCATGTCTTATCAGCGACCACGAGAAGCTCCTGGTCGTCTTCCCCGCTGACTGTAGTGCGCATGCGCCAGTTCTCCCCACACTGGTCCAACCTGGTCCTGCTCGCTGGGTTGGCCCAGACTAGACCAGTTGGAACGGTGCAGAACGACTCGCGAAAACAGTGTCCGCCCGGGACTGAACCAGTCCAGAGACCGGGTTAGAGCGGTCGCGAAAACACGCGCCAGGCTTGGACCCTTCGGCGACAAGTCCCAGCACGGAGCAGACTTTTTCCGTTAAATTTATGAGGCACAGACCCGCCCCGAGTGTATAGAGCATGCACCATACAGTCGGGACCCCCGCACGCTGCTTCACGACTCTCACGACCCGACGGTGACGGTCTGGGCATGACGCCGACCCACATGACGACCGGCGCCGACACAGCATGACTCAGCAGGCGTGACTGGTCGCCGTTGAGAGTCGTGAGATGTGAACAGGGCTTTTAGGAGAGCTGTATGAGTGGATCCCCCCAAACATGGTGGATAAGGCCCCTATAAAGAGCAAGCAACTGGGAGGGGAAACAAAATGGGCGCATACGCCACCGACACCTAACTTCTTAGAACCTGTTTTAGCAAGAGATGAGATGTGATATTTCCAGTTCAGATTTTTAATTAAGATATGCAAAGAATATTCATTGTAGAAGAGGGAGACAATTGAGTGTCATTGAAGAAGAGAGGATAGTTTTTTTGGAAGGTTATGTCGAGTAGATAGGTGAAGAAATTGGGTTCAGAGGATGAACCAAGCAAGGCTTGGCCCCAATCAGAAATTATAGAAAGATCAAGAGTTAGACGCTATGTAGCATCTCCCGTGATCACTTAGTTCCTGTTCAGTGTTGGACGTCTAATAAACGACGTGAAACTGAAGGGTACAATCAGCGTAGGAGTGGATAGGGCATTGAGTTAGACTTGAAAGATCGTAAATTAATAGAAAGAGGTGATGGACCATGGATGGATATCACCATGGAAGGTGATAGGCAGAACCCTGAGGAACACCACAATTACTGTCTACGTAGCTGTAATAGGTCGTTTGAAAGACTTTTAAGTTGCAGGTGCAGAGAGAAAGATAGTACCGAATGAGGATAGTTTTGAAATTTACGATTTATGCAGACTCTATCATCAAAGCTTTTGATATGTCGAGGCAACAGCAAAAGTTACACCGAAACCCCTAAATCAATCAATCATTGGGGGCAAACGCCGGGGGGCGCGTCGGCTCGCCAACCTACGACGCCACTCCCGGGGGTCACCACGCGCGAGTTTCCATGCAGGCTCCTTTCCCATACCAAGCAGCTCTCGACAAGAAACATCAACTTGCCCCAGCCACGAGCCTTGTGGCGCCCCTTGGCCTCCTCCACGCCGGATTGTCTCTACAGATACAACCCGATGGGAAGGATCGGTTTCAGGGTAGCGTGCCACATGCCCATATAGCCGAAGTTGGCGTTGACGGACTATGCAGGTAATAGGCCTCGATTCAGTCTCACGGTGCAATCGCTGATTTGACACGTAATCATCCCAGCGATACCCATGATTCTGCAAAGACACTTATTACCAAAGGCTCTTAAAAAAAAGCAAAAAGATTCGTCTCTTCAAGTCACTATTTAGTGTCCATGTCTCACAACCATATAATAAGACAGGGATCACAAGCGACTTGAAGATCCGGATCTTTGTACTCCTGCACAGGTACCGATAACGCAAATACTCCCGCTGAGCGAGTCCATAGCACGTGGGCTATGCCAATCCGCCGTAAGACTTCTTGACGTGACCCGCCGTCATTATGGACTGCGCTACCAAGGTATGTAAAACTTTCCAAGATCTCAATGTCCTCGCCGCACGCATGACAGACTGTACTGCTTCATTTAGTAAGTCTCCAAACACCTGGACCTTGGTCTTAAGCCAGGAGACCTCAAGTCCCAAAGGCTTTGCCTCCTCGTGCAGCGCCTCGAGAGCCATCACCAGGACCTCCAGCGACTCAGCAAAGATTCACTGCATCATCGGCAAAAACAAGATCAGTGATCTTGGTGTTGCCGACGGATGCTCCACAATCACTTTGATCTACAACATTGTCCAATACCCAGTCCATACAAGCGTTGAAAAGTGATGGGGCAAGGACGCACCCTTGCCTCACTCCTGTATTCACAGGAAAGAAGCTGGATACACCTGCCCCACATTTCACAGCACTCTCAGTCCCAGAATACAGACCGGTTATCAAACCAATAGTCCTTGCAGGAATCCCGCGAAGTCGCAGAAGATCCCAAAGTGCTCACGTGCACTGAGTAAACGCCCTTTTTGAG
>JACEEZ010025082.1:2500-47500 GCA_016584305.1 Chionoecetes opilio
CGTAGAAGGAAGGAAATATAAGAGATGGTGAATTATGGAAACGAATACAAATGGAAATAAAGAAGGAGGAATCAGAGAAAGAGGAGGAAGAGATAGATGGATAAAGCAACAGCAAGGGAGAAGGAAGATGGAGGAAGGCCATAGGAAAGGAAATAAGCAAAAAAAAGAATAGAATACATATAAGAAAGGAAGGAAGAGGAGACACACGAAACACTAACCAAAAGAAAAAGGAAAAAAATGAAAGAATAAAGAGAAAAGGATAGGGATAGAATGAGAAGAAGGAAAGATAAGGAGAAGAGGAGATAGGATAAGGAGAGTAGATGAATAAAGGAACATACGAAAGGGTAGAAAAGTAGTTAAATGAATGAAAGAGGAAGAAGGGAAGGAAGTAATGGCATGGAAAGAGAAGAGGAAGAGGAAGGAGTAAAAGGGGAGGAGTAAGGGAGAAGAGAGGGAGTGCGAGACAAAAATATAAAATGGAAGAGAAGAGGAGGGGAAAATATAGTGAGGGAGAAAGAGGAGATAAAGAGAGAGAGAAAAGGGAAGGGATTGGTGAAGTGAGATAGGAGGTATAAAGACTAAGGAGGAATTAATTAGGTATGAGGTGAGAGAGAGAGAGAGAGAGAGAGAGAGAGAGAGAGAGAGAGAGAGAGAGAGAGAGAGAGAGAGAGGAGAGAGAAGAGAGATGGAGAGAGAGAGATAGGAAGGAGAAAGAGGAAGAATAATCACAAATACAAACATGTGACGAGTTGATCTCTCTCTCTTTCTCTCTCTTCTCTCTCTCTCCTCTCTCTCTCTCTCTCTCTCCTCTCTCTCTCTCTCTCTCTCTCTCTCTCTCTCTCTCTCTCTCTCTCTCCAGGTGTTGATAATAGTCTTGCCCTCACATTTATTTCTCCGTCTTCCCTTCCTCTCCCTCTCTGCCGTCTCTTAAAATCTCTCCTCACTTCCTCCCTGCCACACATTCAAGTGGTCTCTCTCTCTTTCTCTCCCTCTCTCTCTCTCTCTCTCTCTCTCTCTCCTCTCTCTCTCTCTCTCTCTCTCTCTCTCTTGCATCGTTAACCCTCCTTCCCTTCATCCCTTCCTCATGTTTCCTGTGTGCTTACCATGAGAGAGAGAGAGAGAGAGAGAGAGAGAGAGAGAGAGAGAGAGAGAGAGAGAGAGAGAGAGAGAGAGAGAGAGAGAGAGAGAGAGAGAGAGAGAGAGAGAGAGAGAGAGAGAGAGAGAGAGAGAGAGAGAACTACTATATAATCATCCCGTCTTACATATCAGTGACGCAATTAAAATCTTCCCACATTATCAATAACTCGTATTCTTGGCGAGTTTCCGTTCTAAAATATTTCTCAGTACCTTCCCATTTTCTTTTCCTTTTCTTTCGTCTCCCTTTTTATTTAGTCTAGCCTGGTTGTGCCTTGTCTCGGGAGTGCAGTTGCCTTGATGTATGGCGAGGTAGGCACAGCTTGGGTCGCTACAGACAGTACAGGGTCATTCATGTTCTGCAGTGACTAACCGTTATTGCAGCCCATCAGGTACGGAATGAATAATAATTAATAGCAGGTTAGAAAGGATTGATTGCTCTGTTCTCCTGTTGCTCTGTTCTCCTGTTGGTCTGTTCTTCTGTTGGTCTGTTGGTTGGTTGAGTTTCGTCTGTTTGTTGTTAGTTTTTGTTTGTTTTAAGTTTCTGTCTGTTGTTAAGTTCTGTCTGTTGTTAAATTCTGTCTGTTGTTAAGTTTCTGTCTGTTGTTAAGTTCTGTCTGTCTGTTCCTAGTTTCTGTCTGTTGTTAGTTTCTGTCTGTTGTTAAGTTCTGTCTGTTGTTAAGTTTCTGTCTGTTGTTAGGTTCTGTCTGTCTGTTCCTAGTTTCTGTCTGTTGTTAGTTTCTGTCTGTTGTTAAGTTTCTGCCTGTTAAGTTTTTGTCTGTTGTTAGTTTCTGTCTGTTGTTAGTTTCTGTCTGTTGTTAAGTTTCTGTCTGTTGTTAAGTTCTGTCTGTTGTTAAGTTCTGTTTGTTCGTTAGTTTCTGTCTGTTGTTAGTTTCTGTCTGTTGTTAGTTTCGGTCTGTTGTTAAGTTCTGTCTGTTGTTAGTTTCTGTCTGTTGTTAGTTTCTGTCTGTTGTTAGTTTCTGTCTGTTGTTAAGTTTCTGTCTGTTGTTAGTTTCTGTCTGTTGTTAGTTTCTGTCTGTTGTTAGTTTCTGTCTGTTCCTAGTTTCTGTCTGTTGTTAGTTTCTGTCTGTTCCTAGTTTCTGTCTGTTGTTAGTTTCTGTCTGTTGTTAGTTTCTGTCTGTTGTTAAGTTCTGTCTGTTCCTATTTTCTGTCTGTTGTTAGTTTCTGTCTGTTGTTAAGTTCTGTCTGTTCCTAGTTTCTGTCTGTTGTTAAGTTCTGTCTGTTCCTAGTTTCTGTCTGTTGTTAGTTTCTGTCTGTTGTTAGTTTCTGTCTGTTGTTAAGTTCTGTCTGTTGTTAGTTTCTGTCTGTTGTTAGTTTCTGTCTGTTGTTAGTTTCTGTCTGTTGTTAGTTTCTGTCTGTTGTTAGTTTCTGTCTGTTGTTAGTTTCTGTCTGTTGTTAAGTTCTGTCTGTTGTTAAGTTCTGTCTGTTGTTAGTTTCTGTCTGTTGTTAGTTTCTGTCTGTTGTTAAGTTTATGTCTGTGGTTTAATTTTTGTCTATTAAGTTTGTCTGTTGTTACTTTCTGTCTGTTGTTAAGTTTTGTCCTCACGAAAACCACAAACAAGGATAACACAGCTACAGTCTCGTCTTATATTGATTCATGACCTCCTCCTCTTCTTCCTAGCTTCTCTTCCTTCCTTTCTCCTTATTTTCCACCATCTTCAACTTCTTCCAATCAATCCACGATGTATTGGTTTTCCTGTTTCTCATCTCTTATCCTCCTCCTCCTCCTCCTCCTCCTCCTCCTCTCCTCTCCTATCTTCTTTTCCTTCCTTTCTCCTTCTTTTCCCTCATCTCTCTTCACCTTTCTCATCTTCAGCCTTTTCTTCCAATCCACTATGTATTGCTCTTACTTATTTCTCATCTCTTATCCTCCTCCTCCTCCTCCTCCTCCTCCTCCTCCTCCTCCTCCTCCAGTCATCAGCACAGTCGTCATGCAAAACCCATCAAGTCAAGTGGCCTCAAGTCTGCGTTCACTTACAGCCGTTTCTAATCACTATCCTCATCGACAGAGCAACAAGTTCGAGGCAGAGGTGGAGGAAGAGAGGGAGGGAGGCTAAGAACTCTCTCTCTCTCTCTCTCTCTTCGTCTCTCTCTTCTCTCTCTCTCTCTCTCTCCTCTCACTCTCTCATCTCCTCATCTCTCTTGTCTCTCTCTCTCTCTCTCTCTATCCAGCATTCCTCCCCACTTCCCATCCCTTTAGTAGTCCTCCCTTCCGTGGCTGAGACTCAATAGAAAACGGGATGTGATGGTGGTGACAACTTGCTCTGCTCTTCTTCCTTACGCTTGAAAAATTGACTGCCTCTCCCTCCCTCTCTCCCTCCCTCCCTCTCCTCTCCCCCTCCCTCTCTCCCTCCCTTTCCCCTTTTCCCTCCCTTTCCATCTTTTTTCAACCATCTCTTCTCTCTTCTTCTCGTCCCCTTCTCGCCCTCTCTCTCCACTCGGGCGAATTTCACTCTTCCCAGCCATGACTTGAGATTTCTGACAAACTTTTAAAAGGTTGGGTCATTTTCTCCTCTCTCTCTCTCTCTCTCTCTCTCTTCTCTCTCTCTCCTCTCTCTCTCTCTCTCTCTCTCTCTCATCTCTCTCTCCCCTCTCTCTCTCTCCCCTCTTTTCTCCTCTCTTCTCTCTCTCTCAAAGAAAAAAGTATAATCCCCTTATCCCCTTTACCTCCTCATTAGTTACTCATCATCATCTCATTTTTACTTATTACTTAATTATTCTCACATCAGTTCACTCCTTCACATTACTCGTGTTCTTAATTGTCTTCTGCATGGCGCGGAATCGATGGAGAAACATTAAAAACTACTTTATAGAGAGTTTGTACACTGCCATTAAATCGAGTGGGTGTGAGAAACGCTGAAAATGACTGCGGCACCCTTTTACTATTCTCATGCTCTCATTTTCCAACGACGAAATATATAAAAGAACATAAGAACATAAGAAAAAAAGGGAAGTCAAGGCCACGGGGCTTCACGGGGGTTTTTCCTGTCCCCTAACACTCCCTAAACCCCCTTTTCATCCCCCACCATAAAACCTATCCCCCCTCTTTAAAGCTCCCCAATGACTCAGCACAAACTACCTTCTACTGAGCCTTTCCATTCTTTAAACCCCTATTTGTAAAACCATTTTTTCCCCTTTTTCCTTTCTAAATCTACGCCCTTCCAGCTTGAATCCGTTATATCTTGTTCTACCCTGGTTAAAAGCCGTAAGAACTTTTCCTACTTCTTATCCAGCTTATCTTATCTCATATCCAGCTTATTTTAACTCAAACATGACTTAATCCTTCTTGTTATGGACCTAATGATTTTCTGTGATATATGGAAATCGACGAAAATACTAAATCCATCTTTTTTACTGTCCTTCCGTCCTTTACTTTCCTTTACTGTCCATTTTTCTGTCCTATTCTCCTTTACACACTTCATTTTATATTTTTACAGAGTTTTTAAATCGAGTGGGTGTGAAAAGCGCTGGAAAATGACTGAAATTGACATCTTAAGCGATCTTCTGTCTACTGATGTCGCCACTTAAAATGTCTCTTACCAGTCGTTGATGGGACTAAAATGTCTCTTACCAGTCGTTGATGGGACTAAAATGTCTCTTCCAGTCCCTTTATGGAAATAAATTCCTTTTCCGCGTTGATGGGATAAAATGCTCTTACCAGCGTTTTATGGGCTAAATGTCTCTTCCCGTCGTTGATGGGGCAAAATGTTCTTCCAGTCGTTGATGGGACTAAAATGTCTCTTATCAGTCGTTGATGGGACTAAAATGTCTCTTACCAGTCGTTTGGGGGGCTAAATTCTCTTACCAGTCGTTTTGGGGAAAAAAAAAAATGTCTCTTTCATCTTATGGGACTAAAAATTTCTTTCCAGTCTTTTATGGGACTAAAAGTCCCCTTTACCATCGTTGATGGGGCTAAAATGTCCTTTTATGTTAAACTAAAGGAAGCTTTGCTATCTTACCCTCCCTTTATTGATTAAATGCCATAAAGGGAAAAGGGACAAAGGTCTATCACTATGGAAAAGCTTAAGGAGGGAAAAAATGTTCACACTTTATCCCCCAAAACTCACTTTTATCTCAGTCTTAATTGTTAAAAAAAAGGGTTTTATTTTACTAAAAAAGGGGGGTAAACGATAAATAAAATCTTATTCTAAAAAAAGTAGGAATCAACTTTACTTATTTTTTATTATTTTTTAGAATCCAAATGAATTCTTCCTTTGCACACACCATTTATCATTTTTACTCTCATTCCTTTTTCCTTTTTCAAAAATTACATACAGAATAATTTATATAATTCTGGATCGTTTTTCCTTTTTTTTCCTCCTTTTTGTTTCTTTTTTTATTTTTTATTTCCTCTCTTCCCCTAATCTTCCTCCTTTATATCCATCTCTTTTTTCTTTTTTCCTCCTCCTTTTTTCCACATTTATTTTTTTCTATTTTCCTCCTCTCCTTCTTAAATTTCCCCTTTTCTTCCTCTATTTTCCTCCTCCTTCTTCTATATCTCACCATTTACTTCCTCTATTTTCCTCCTCCTCCTTCTATATTCCATTTACTTTTCCCCATTTCCTCTCTCATACTCCCCTCATCGCACCTCGCCCTCCCCTCCCCCCACACGTCTACAGGGACACACACACAGACACGTTCTATGTTTTTGCGCCTGTCAGCCTCCATAGCTACCTCGACACCCTCGTATTGGCTCCTCGCTACCTGTCACGTGTGGCTATTTAGTGAGTCTTTTAGCTTGTTTGGCCCTCCTGGTGCTGCTGCCTGGCTGGGTTACTGGGTGCGGGTTTTCCCCTCTCTCTCTCTCTTTTTCTCTTTTCTCTCTCTTTTCTCTCTCTCTCTCTCCTCTCTCTCTCCCTTCTCTCTCTCTCTCCTCTCTCTCTCCTCTCCTCTCTCTCCCTCCTCTCCCCTCTCTCTCTCTTTTTTGGGATAAAAAGGGAGAGGGAAAGGTTGCTTACTTTTTTTTTTTTTTTTTTTTTTTCTATCGGGAAATAATAATTTGTTTTGTTGTTGCTTTTTTGTATTTTTTATATTGTTTTTATTTTTACGTTTTTTTCATTTTGTTTTGTTATAGATAATTAACAACAAAACCCACTTTAACAAAAAAAATTAAAAGTAATAAAAAAAAACACCCCAAATAAACCCCCAACCACCCCCACCACCCCACCACCACCACCACCACCACCCCCCCACCACTACCTTCACCCCACCACCACTACCCCCATCATCCCCCACCCCACCTCTACTTCCCACCACACCCCCAACCAACCACCACCACCACTACCCCCCACCCCCACCATCCCCACCACCACCCCTACCACCTCCACCACACACACCTCCACCACCATCCCCCCCTTAAAATTGTAAAAAAACTTGTGGAATATTATACAAAATTTTTTACAATCTAACAATGATGCTTTGAAAAGTAATTTTTTCCGTGTTACCCTTTATTATATTTTGTGGTCCATCGGGGGGTTGACGGGGCCGTCAAATGAAAAGGGAAATTATTGCCTCAAAGAAAGGTCAAACCATAACTAGAGAGGGAAACATGACTCCACACACTTTTTTTAAATATTAAATTACTAAAATTTGAATTCTACTTAAATTTTTTTGGTTTTTCCCCTGTTTATAAGTTTTTAAATGAAAATGTTCAACCAAAAAATATTTAAATGATTCCACACCCTAGGACCAGAGGTAAAAATGAAAATTTTTATGTAAACCAAAGAAAACACTGTAAAAATTTTCTATATATTTTTTTTGGCCCCGGTTTTTGGAACCATTACCAATATATCAAAACACAACAAATCTAAATTCTTAAAATTTAAGCTTAAACAGTTTTTTAAAATTTGAAAAGTCAAGGTTTTATAGAAAAAAAAAAAAACAGAAAATTTGTGCCCTAAATTTTAGGTACTTTTTTAAAAACTTTCACTAGAGTTTATTTTTTTTTATGTAAATCTTTATTGTAAATTATTCCCGTCTCGTATACGTTTTTATATGATTTTTTAACAGATTTTTTTTCTGTAAGGACTCATGCTCACGACTAATGCCAAAAAGGTAAAATAAATTTATTCATGTAATAATTGTTATTGGCAAAAACTCTATAAAAATAAACCACCACTACCTCCACCCCCCCACCACCACCACCCCCACCACCACCACCACCATCACCCTCACCCCCACCATACCACCACCACCACCACCACCAAAACCCCTACCCCCACCACCCCACCCCACCTTTCCAACCACCACCACTACTAAACCCCCACCACCCCACCCCACCACCATCACCCCACCCCCACCACCCTACCACCACCCCCACCCCCCACCACCACCACCACCACCACCTCCCCCACCAACCACCACCCCCCACCACACCCCCAACCACCAACACCCACCACCACCACCCCCACACCACCACCACCACCACCCCCACCCCCCACCACCACCGCCACCACCACCAACAACAACAAACAACCCCAACATACAAACACAACCCTGAACCCACAACTCTACCCCCCCTCCCCTACTAGCCCCCTCCCTCCTTACATCCCCGAGCCACGCCCCACCCCAACCACGCCCACCCTCACCCCGCCCACAATCCCCCTCCCCCCTCCCCCCCCCAGCGAACACAAAAACTTGAAGCCACAAAGACTTTATCGAATGTTCCTTTTTTTCCCAGGCAACAATGTATTTTTTTCCTCCCTTTGTCCGCAACTGTTCCGACGCGGCTCTTTGTAACACTCTGGGGGGGGCTTGTGCTTTTGTTTCTCTCTCTCTCTCTCTCTCCCCCTCTCTCGTTTTCTCTCCCCTCTCTTCCTCTTCTCTCTCTCTCTCCCCTCTCTCTTCTCCCCTTGGGTAAAATTTACAGTAATCTGTGGGGGGGGTATCCCCTTTCCCCTTTCCCCTCCCCTTCCCTCCTCTCCCTTCTCCTCCCTTTCGTTTCTCTTCCCTCCCTTTCCTACCTCAATATATATCTCTCTCTCCCTTTCTCTCCTACAATCACACATATACCTAAAGTGCTTCTCCCTTTATTTACTTTTTCCATCTTTCCTTCATTCTCTCCTTCCTTCCCTCCTTCCCTTTAACCTCGATCCTATGTCACCTTCTCACTCCCTTCCCTTCCCTTCCTACGACCCTTCCCTCCTTACCTTCCCTTCACATCTTCCTCATCCCTTCCACTTGTGACTTTATCCCCTCAATTCCCCGTCATTTCCCCTCCTCCCCTTCCTTCCCCATCAGTCCCATCAGTCTTTCCTTTCTCGCCCACACCTCTTCCTCTTCCCCCTCCCACAAATCCCATCCTCCTCCTCCTCCTCCTCCTCCTCCTCCTCCTCCTTTATACCATTTCTGATCCTTCTTCTCCTTCATCATCCTCTCCTCCCCTCTCCTTCTTCCCCTCATTCTTCTCCTCCCCTCTCCTTTCCCCCCTCTCCTTCCCCCCCTCCTTCCCCACCCCAAGGGACACAAACCTCGCTCTAAATGCAACTTGTGTAACAGAGACAAAAAATAACAAACAAATAAGCACAAACTGGCAACTCCTCTTTTCCGACGTCAGGTTTGGGAAGGAAATAAAAACAAAAAAAAAAGGTCATGTAGGAATAAAAACAAACAACAGCAACAATAAAAACATAAGATTCTCACTGAGTCAAAAACACACACACACACACACACACACACACACACAAAACACACCACACACACACACACACACACACGCACACACACAATATACACACATATACACACACACTGTTATTTTTTCAGCTTATTTTTCTTTTACAGAATGAGATAACCTTTTTTGTGTGTTGTGTGTGTGGTGTGGTGTGTGTGTGTGTGGTGTGTGGTGTGTGTGTGTGTGTTGTGTGTGTGTGTGTGTGTGTGGGGTGTGTGGGGTGTGTGTGTGTGTGTGTGTTGTGTGTGTGTGTTTGTGTGTGTGTGTGGTGTGTGTGTGTGGTGTGTGGTGGTGTTGTGTGGTGTGTGTGTGTGTGTGTGTTCGTATACGTAAAACATATTATGGGTTTAAGGAATGGAAGGAAGGTGATGTACAAAAGAGAAGAGGAGAGAGAGAGAGAGAGAGAGAGAGAGAGAGAGAGAGAGAGGAGAAGGTAAGGTGAGAGAGGAGGGAGGAGAAAGAAGACCGGAGAAGAGAAAGGATAAGATGCCAGGAAGTAATGGGGACGAGGATGGAAGGAGACGAAGGAGAAGAGAGAGAGAGAGAGAGAGAGAGAGGAGAGAAGAGAGAGATAGAAGGGGAGAGGAGGAGAGGAGCACGAGAGAGGAGAGAGAGAGAGAGAGGAGAGGAAGGGCTTGTTCACGTTTCTTAGCGGTAGGATTTGGGCCGTGCGTCATAGCTTGGTGGGGGAGAGTAAGGTGAGAGATGGAGGGATTTTCCTTTGTCTTTACCTCCTCTGCCACAATTTTTCTCTCTCCATCTTCCTGTCTTCCTCTACTGTCATCTTCCTGTCTTCCTCTACTGTCATCTTCCTGTCTTCCTCTACTGTCATCATCGTGCTTCCCCTACTGTCATCTTCCTGTCTTCCTTACTGTCATCTTTGTGCTTCCTCTACTGTCATCTTCCTTTCTGCCCCTACCGTCATCACGTGTTTTCCTCTACGCATCTCCTGTCTCCTTCTGTCATCCCTTTCCGTCTTCTCTACTTTCATCTTCGAGTCCCTCTTGGTCATTTCTGTCTTCCTTATGTCATCTTCGTGTCTTCCTCAATGTCATCTTCCTTTTTGCTCTACCGTCATCATCGTGTTTTCTCTACTGTATCTTCCTGTTTCCTAATGCTTTCCTGTCTTTCCCCACTGCATCTTGAGTCTTCTCTTTGTCATCTTCCTGTCTTCCTCTACTGTCATCTTCCTGTCTTCCTCTACTGTCATCTTCCTGTCTTCCTCTACTGTCATCTTCCTGTCTTCCTCTACTGTCATCATCGTGTCTTCCTCTACTGTCATCTTCCTGTCTTCCTCTACTGTCATCATCGTGTCTTCCTCTACTGTCATCTTCCTGTCTTCCTCTACTGTCATCATCGTGTCTTCCTCTACTGTCATCATCGTGTTTTCCTCTACTGTCATCTTCCTGTCTTCCTCTACTGTCATCTTCCTGTCTTCCTCTACTGTCATCATCGTGTTTTCCTCTACTGTCATCTTCCTGTCTTCTTCTACTGTCATCTTCCTGTCTTCCTCTACTGTCATCTTCCTGTCTTCCTCTACTGTCATCTTCCTCTTTCCTCTACTGTCATCATCGAAGGGCTTCTCTTTCTGTCCCTCTTCGTGTTTTCCTCTACTGTCATCTTCCTGTCTTCCTCTACTGTCATCTTCCCGTCTTCCTCTACTGTCATCTTCCTGTCTTCCTCTACTGTCATCTTCCTGTCTTCCTCTACTGTCATCTTCCTGTCTTCCTCTACTGTGATCTTCCTGTCTTCCTCTACTGTCATCTTCCTGTCTTCCTCTACTGTCCTCTTCCTGTCTTCCTCTACTGTCCTCTTCCTGTCTTCCTCTACTGTCATCTTCCTGTCTTCCTCTACTGTCCTCTTCCTGTCTTCCTCTACTGTCCTCTTCCTGTCTTCCTCTACTGTCCTCTTCCTGTCTTCCTCTACTGTCATCCCTTTTGTCTTCCTCTACTGTATCTTCCTGTCTTCCCCTACTGTCATCTTCTGTCTTCCCTACTGTCATCTTCCTGTCTTCCCCTACTGTCATCTTCCTGTTTCTTTACTGTCATCTTCCTGTCTTCTCTACTGTCATCTTCCTGTCTCCTCTACTGTCATCTTCCGTCTTCCCCTACTGTCATCTTCGAGTCTTCCTCTACTGTCATCTTCCTGTCTTCCTCTACTGTCATCTTCGAGTCTTTCCCCTACGGTCAAACTTTGATCTTCCTTACTGTCATCTTCCGTCTTCCTCTACTTCTCTTCCTGTCTTCCTCTACTGTCATCTTCCTGTCTTCTTCTACTGTCATCTTCCTGTCTTCCTCTACTGTCATCTTCCTGTCTTCTTCTACTGTCATCTTCCTGTCTTCCTCTACTGTCATCTTCGTGTCTTCCTCTACTGTCATCTTCCTGTCTTCCTCTACTGTCATCTTCCTGTCTTCCTCTACTGTCATGTTCCTGTCTTCCTCTACTGTCATCTTCCTGTCTTCCTCTACTGTCATCTTCCTGTCTTCCTCTACTGTCATCTTCCTGTCTTCTTCTACTGTCATCTTCCTGTCTTCCTCTATCTCTTCTTCCCTTCCAATTAAACCATTCTATTTTCTTTTTTCGTGTGTCTTCATTTTTGCTTGTATCTTTATATACCGTAACGTTCTTTTATACTCTCTCTCTCTCTCTCTCTCTCTCTCTCTCTCTCTCTCTCTCTCTCTCTCTCTCTCTCTCTCTCTCTCTCTCTCTCTCTCTCTCTCTCTCTCTCTCTCTCTCTCTCTCTCTCACTTGTCTTACTTCTACTATCTTTCTCTCAACGTATGTTCAACCTCGTTACATCTTGTCCTTCCCTCCTCCTCCTCCTCCTCCTCCTCCTCCTCCTCCTCCTCCTCCTCCCTCACGCCCCATTTCTCTTCCTTCCCCACTAATCACAACATACGCCGCCCTTCCTCCCCCATCAGCCACAAATGGACTCACCCTCCCTCCCTAGTGGCCGCCAGTCGTAGCACTTGGACACTCTAGACAACCAATATGGTGGCCGGTGTCTCCTCGGGTTTTTATGATGAAATTTCACGCCACTTACAGCTCCGGCAGAGGCGTGAGAGGGTGTCAGGGGAAGGGCAGGGTGGCAGGGTTAGGTCGGTATGAGAGGAGGGATGATAGGTAAGGGAGGGAGTGTGTAAGAGAGGGTAAGAGAATAGGAGAGTTGGTTTTACCGGAAGTGACGAATAGAATGAGTCAAATGAGAGTTTCGACATACAAATACCTCTTTTTTTATAGGTATTGATGATAAATACAAGTAAAAAAACTTTAAATTATCAGAAATAATAGTAAAAGACAATAAAACAGTACCAGAATCAACAAAAACAAAGGAAAACAAACTTGTGTTAAATTTGTGGACGAAGTGAGCGAGCTGGACAAGGGAGGAGGAGACAGCCAATCATCTTTCTCCCTTAAGGATTTCCCGCCAATGCGCCAGCCAATCAGGAGCGCCGAGGGACAGGGGGGAGGATCACCTTACGAACCGCAGAGCCAATTAATTAATGACACGTATCACATGGAAGAGAGGGAGGGAAGGGGCAGGAGGGGAGGAAGGGAGGGGAAGAAGGGAGAGAAGGGGAGGAAGGGAGGGACAGAAGGGAAGGAAGGGAGGGAGGGAAGGGAGGGACAGAAGGCTTTTAATAGGCTAGTTTCCCTTGTTAGAGCAAAGGATCATTTTCCGTGATGCAATATATATGTGTGATGCTATTTTTTTATCTATTTTTAATTATGTATAAATATTTTTCTTTGTTATTGTGCATGTATGTATATTATGGTGGAATTTGTGAGACTAAAATAAAATAAAAAAGAATGCTGAAAAATTACAATATTATGTATGTGATGTTTTTTCCTTCGCTCCTCTTAATTATGTATCTATATTTTACTTTGTTATTGTGTATGTATATGATGGTGCAATATGTGAGATTAAAATAAAATAGGAGAGATGGATGAAAAATTATTGATCTTAGGAATGCAGTTCAAAGCTAAATTCTGTACGTAAAAAAAGATCAACAAATTTGGGGTAAGATCAATTTTTTTCTGTCTTACTATACATGTGAATATCTATACCTTCAAATTATTCTGTATTAAGATATTGCTTTGGGTATTTAGCGTTCCAGACTATGTCAAAATTGTATATGGATAAAAAAAAAGGCTTCTCCGTCTACCGTAGATAACATTAAAGTCGCCACCTGCAGTAATGTCGCCAGCCGCCATATATTACGAATTATAGCATCACTACTGATTTTTATGTGCCACTGAAGATGATACACAGTAGATTATATTATGACTGTATGTATAATCTACCCTGTTTCAGCGTTGTTTTATGCTTTGTATCTGCAAGTATAGACGGTTTCAAATTTCGCTACGCATTTTTTTTTCGGGCGACGACGACAGCGGTACGACACTCAGTAAATAAACACTAGATGGCGACTCTACTGTTGGTGGCCACTTTGTAGATATTTTTGTAATTTTTTCATTTATAGCCCTAATATGACACAGATGGAGACACAAAATGACACAGACTCTCCAAATAGCCCCTTCTAACTTTCCTGAAATCATGGATGTAGAAATGTAAGTATTAACGCCACCACACGTCTGTAAACAGAAAAAAAAGTTGTCCTGGCGACTTTACTGTTATCTACGGTAGAGTTCATCATACTCCACATTGAAAAAAAAAAAAAAAAAAAACACATAAAAATGAAGAAAAAAAAAAATCGATGAATAAATGAATCCATAAAAGGCTAATTATTCTTTCTTACAAATACTACTTTTCACTTTTTTTCTACATCGGTGTTTCTTGTGTCATGTTTTTACATTCACACTAAGGCAGAAACTACGAAAAATGTATCTTCTCAAAGGACAAATGTAATAAAAAAGCACGGATTACGGAAAAAAAATTGTATCGACGTACCAAACTATGAATTTTTATCTCAAGACTCTAAAGGCGAGACTCAATACTAAAAAAATATGTTGTTTCTCTATCTCTCAGTTATTTGTGTTGCCCCTTTTTCTCTTTATTTGACTTATCTTTATTAACTTTCTTTTTACTTTTATCTTTATTTCTTTTATTTATCTTATCTATTTAAAAACACTGAAAAAATATCTTGTTTCTCCATCTATCACTTATTTGTCTTGCCCCTTTTTCTCTTTATTTGACTTATCTTTATTAACTTTCTTTTTAATTTTATCTTTGTTTCTTTTATCTATCTATCTATTTAAAAACACTGAAAAAATATCTTGGTTCTCTATCTCTCATTATTTGTGTTGCCCCTTTTCCTCTTTATTTTACTTTTTTATATCTTAACTTTCTCTTTTATTTATCTTATCTATTTAAAAACACTAAAAAAATATCTAGGTTCTCTATCTCTCCCTTAATTGTCTTGCCCCTTTTTTTTTCTTTCTTTTTTTTCTATTAACTTTCCCTTTTATTTCTCTTTTTCTCTTTATTTTACTTATCTTTATATTAATTTTCCCTTTTATTCTCTTTTTCTCTTTATTTTACTTATCTTTATATTAACTTTCTCTTTTATTCTATTTTTCTCTTTATTTTACTTATCTTTATATTAACTTTCCCTTTTATTCTCTTTTTCTCTTTATTTTACTTTTTGTATATATTAACTTTCTCTTTTATTTATCTCTTCTATTTAAAAAACACGGAAAAAATATAAGAACAAGAGAGCCTAAGGACCTTAAAGACAAGACTCAATAATAACAAAAGAAAAAACAAGACGAAAAATACTGGGAAAATGAAAACAACAACGAGAAAAAACAACCAGATCTTGAGCCAGAAAGAAAAACGATGAAACAAATTGCTAATAACAAGACGATGAGAATAATCACTAAACATTATCAAAAAAACTAATATAAAAGATGCAATACATACATAAGGAAGTAAAACAAATAAAATATAAGAAACAAAAACCGTATGGCGATCGGTTTATCTTTCAGTTTGAAGTCTAGAAACACGTCGCTGATTGGTTCCTTCACGACGGACGAATGCAAAAGAGACATCTGATTGGACGGCTTTTTTTCTCTCTCTCTTTTCCTTTTAAGATGTGAAGGAGCGAGCTGATTGGGTAGCTGGCCGAGAGAGAGAGAGAGAGAGAGAGGAGAGAGAGGAGATGAGAGAGAGAGAGAGAGAGAGAGAGGAGAGAGAGAGGAGAGAGAGAGAGAGAGAGAGAGAGAGAGCATAAAAACATTAATGGAATATAGTTGTACCATTTGTATTCTTATTAAAAGGTAAAATTAAATGACTTAGTTTTATTTCTTTCCTCGCGGTTATTGGAGGAAAATTAGAGGAGGAGGGGGTGGAGGAGGAGGAGGAGGGGGGGAGGGGGGGAGGAGGAGGAGGAGGAGGGGGGAGGAGGAGGAGGAGGAGGAGGAGGAGGAGGAGGAGGCCCACACTATACCAAGAGGAACAATAGTACACAGAGTTGCTAATGGAGGCTCTTCACTCCCTCTCTTCTTACTCTCCCTCCTTCCTCCCTTCTCCATTACGCTACCTCCCCCCCCTCTCTCTCTCTCTCTCTCTCTCTCTCTCTCTCTCTCTCTCTCTCTCTCTCTCCCCTCTCTCTCTCTCTCTCTTCAGTTCCCCTTCGTAATCGTTTTCTCTCCTCGTTTATTTCTCTTGCCATTCTTTAAACGCCTCCATTTTCACTCATTTAATGTCATTCGCTCCCTTCTACCTCTTCCTTATCAATCTGTGACCTCATTATTTTGTCTCTTCTCTCCTTCATCTTCATCATCATCATCATCAGCCATCATCATCATCAGCATCATCAGCATCATCAGCATCATCATCAAGCCATCATCATTATTATCATTACCGTTTTTTCTTTCAGCTTATTTTTCATGTTTTTTTTTCTTTCCTTCGTCATTTTTTATTTACTATGATTTTGTTTTTCTTATTCTGTTCACCATTATCATTGTTATTATTTTATCTTCAATATCATCATTATTGTTTTTATGACTATTTTCCTCCTCCTCCTCCTCCGGCAGAAAGCGCCGAGCGTATAAAGTTTACAAACGATCAAATGCAGACTGCGATTCTAGAGAATACAATGACGTCAAACGTCGCTGCAAAGGACTAATAAAGTCTAAAAAGCGCGAGTATGAAGAAAATATTGCAAAGGAATCCAAATAAAACCCGAAAAGGTTCTTTCAATACGTTCGAAGTAAGAAAAACGTCAAAACAAGCATTGGTCCACTGAAAGATAATAATAATATCTTGGTAAATGATAATAAGAGTATGGCGTTCGTACTCAATGAATACTTTAATGCGGTATTTATTAAAGAAGACGAAACTCCATTACCAGAACCAGTACAGATGTATGCGGGACTCGAAAGGGATAGACTGGTAATAGGAGAGATAACAGTAGACGAAATATCAAAGTATTTGCTGAAACTTGACCCAGCAAAATCCGTGGGGGTGGACGAAATCTCGCCGCGACTACTTCGCGAATGTCACAGTCAACTTTCGCTCCCATTAAAGATTATTTTCAATAAATCGCTATGTGACAAAAATGTTCCTAGTATGTGGAAATTAGCTAATGTTACACCGATATTCAAGAAAGGGAGTAAGAGCCTCGCAAGTAGTTATCGCCCAATTAGTCTAACGTCCGTGATTGTTAAACTATTTGAGAAAATATTGCGGGATAAAATAGTGTCTTTTCTCGATGAAAATAAATCAATACTAAACTCCCAGCATGGATTTCGAAATAAGAGATCCTGCTTAACAAACCTACTGGATTTTTTTAATGTCATTTATTCAAACTGGGACGCTAAAATTCCCTCGGATGTAATATACCATGATTTTCAGAAAGCCTTCGATACAGTTCCCCATAAACGACTGTTGACCAAGTTAAGGGCACATGGCTTAGGAGAGCAATTATGTTCATGGATTGGCGATTGGCTTTCAAATCGTAAACAACGGGTAGTAATAAATGGTGAGGCATCTGATTGGTTAGATGTCACTAGTGGGGTGCCTCAGGGCTCGGTCTTGGGTCCTACTCTTTTTCTGATATATATCAACGATCTAGACTGCGGACTTGTATCTAAAATATCGAAATTTGCAGATGACACCAAATTAGGCGGTAAAGCATATACTAGAGAAAACTACGAACTTATACAAAGTGATCTCGACAAACTATCAGATTGGAGTGATAAATGGCTATTAAAATTCAATTCCGATAAATGTAAAGTAATGCATATAGGCAACGATAACCTCAAATATAACTATCAAATGCAAAATAAATCGTTAACTGAAGTACAGCAGGAAAAGGATTTGGGTGTCATCATCAGTAATGATCTGAAAACCAGTCCGCATTGCCTAGCTGCCAGTAAAAAGGCAAATATGATGTTGGGCTTTATTAAACGTAACTTTGAACATAAAAAATCCGAAAGTAATGACACAATTATACACGTCCTTGGTTAGGCCGCACTTGGAATATGCCGTTCAATTCTGGTCGCCCTGTTTCGTAAAAGATCAAGCCAAATTGGAATCAGTGCAAAGAAGAGCAACCAAACAATTCCATCTCTGCGAAATTCATCTTATGAAGAGAGACTGCGGAAACTTAATATGTTTTCCTTAAAGGATCGTAGAATCCGTGGGGACTTGATAGAAACCTTTAAGATCCTAAAAGGGTTTTGATGTCATTTAAACAAGAGAACCTATTTGAGCTTTCAACTCAAGTGACAACAAGAAATAACGGTTTAAAAACTAAAACGGTCAAAAGTTGCATCACAGATCTCCGTAAAAATTATTTCAATGTTAGAGTCGTTGATCGATGGAACAAGTTACCAGCAAATGTTGTCGGAGCCAACACAATAACTACATTCAAAAACAGACTTGACGCGCACTGTAAAGTAAATGGGTATTGATAGTGCGAATTCGTATCTAGTCCCCCGTATCAATTAGTTGTAGTGGTAGTGGTAGTTGTAGTTAGTATTTTTCATATCCTATCATTCTGCACTATGAAACTTCCATGTTCCTATTCTCTTTAGGGACATGGTATCATTTTCCAACTGTTTTCTTACAAGTAGTTGATAGTTAGTAGTATGTAGTTCAGCAGATACCCTCGCTATGGACCAATAGGTCTCCTGGTGTCTGTTTTTTCCTATGTAATCCTATGTAAAAAAAACTCTCCTCCTCCCCTCCTCCTCCCCTCCTTCCTCTCCTTTCCTCTCCTTCCTCTTCCTCTTCCTCTTCCTCTTCCTCCTCCTTCTCCTCTTCCTCTTCCTCTTCCTCTTCCTCCTCCTCCTCCTCCTCCTCCTCCTCCTTTTCTTCCTCGCATCTTCCTGCTCCTTCGGTTGTATTATAAAATCCGCAGACAATCTCCTGAGCCTGCATAATTTACATGCATTTGAAGACGATATGAAAAAAAAGTGAAAAAAAGAAACTGTACGAGCAATTAATGTGGGAAGGAAGTAAGGAAGAAAAGAAGAAAAAAATGTAACCAATGCCCGAAGAGACAAAAAGTAAAAAAAAAAAAAAAAAATCGCATATTTGTTGTTCACCTGATCTCTCTCTCGTTCTTTCTTTCTCCTTGCATATCTCTCTCTCTCTCTCTCTCTCTCTCTCTCTCTCTCTCTCTCTCTCTCTCTCTCTCTCTCTCTCTCTCTCTCTCTCAATATTTACCAACTGGCCATTCTGAATCAGCTAAAATAACGTGGTAAACATTATGAAAATTTATACATACATAATCGACGATGGTAAACTCCGCATCATCTTTGTTTTATCCGATGCAAATATTCACAAAAATGGACGAAAAATCCATTTGAAGTAACAGGAAGGTCAAGACAAGACTATCTCTATAGAAAGAAGCGGACTGTCTGTTCTGTATTCTATCTATATGTAAATCTCTCTCTCTCTCTCTCTCTCTCTCTCTCTCTCTCTCTCTCTCTCTCTCTCTCTCTCTCTCTCTCTCTCTCTCTCTCTCTCTCTCTGTCTCTCTCTCTCTCTCTCTCTCTCCAAAAAATGCAGAAAAAACAACAATGATAAACTTAAATGACACGAATACATGCCGTGTGTGTGTGTGTGTGTGTGTGTGTGTGTGTGTGTGTGTGTGTGTGTGTGTGTGTGTGTGTGTGTGTGGTGTGTGTGTGTGTGTGTGTCTCTCTCTCTGGTGTGTGTGTGTGTGTGTGTGTGTGTGTGTGTGTGTGTGTGTGTGTGTGTGTGTGTGTGTGTGTGTGCGTGTGTGTGTGTGTGTGTGTGTGTGTGTGTGTGTGTGTGTGTGTCATTATCACGTTTCTATTGCTAGCATAATGAGTTTTACTTTATTTTTATTTTTTTGCTTTTTATTCGTTTCTCACGGTATGAAAAAGTAATTATAAAAGTTACCAAACCTTACACGTGACAGGCCCTGCGAGACACACACACACACGCACACACACACACAGACACACGCACACACACACACACACACACAACACACACACCGATACATGTTTCCTCTCGCCAGTCTCCTCTGACAAAGAAAAAAAAAGTAATAATTAATAAATAAATAAATATATGAATAAATAAATAAATAAAAATAGAAAGAAAGAAAGAAAGAAAGAAAGAAAGAAAGAAAGAAAGAAAGAAAAATAAAATAAAAATACTACTACTACTACTACTTCTACTACTACTACTACTGATAATAATAATAATAATAATAATAATAAAAAGGTTCAGTTTACGGCTTAATACTTAACAAACGTATTCGAATCCTCATACTAAATATACTTCATTCACACAACTAACTCTACATGGAAAATAGACATGAAAAAAAACGTTCTTGTTGTTAATGGAGGACAGTGATAAAAAAAAAAAACGTCATTTGAAGCATTAATCAATTTCTAGTATAAATATTAAACGAGTGAATATTTCTAGACTATTTAAATTTTTCTAGCATCAAGTTAAAAGTCCTGTCAACAAACACCATTGACTATGTAATATATAAATGATTTCACACGTGTCTGTCAACGCTTAACTCATTCCCAACACGTAATGACACAGAGTTGGGACAAAATAAACACATTCAAACATTAAACACACTATATATATTCCAAACAAAACCAGAGTTGGAACCAGAGTGACTTTTAAACCACACGTCCTAAAACCTACCCATGAGTGGACAGCCATACCTCGTTTCACATCACAGAGGACAAATAACACTAAATAATACAAAACACTGATTCTGAAGTGCATTTGTCCCTTAACTCACACCTATACACGTCCTATACACGTCCGTCACCGCCAAGCAGGTCGTCCCAACGCGTTCCAATCGGTAACTACGAGTCAGGTACACGGAACATTGACTGCCCAGTACCCGAATGTGGAGTAAAGTTTCGAACACGTATAGTACTTGAAACTCTCCCAATCCCACACCTCACGAACCACCGAGCTGATTGGATGGGATGAATAGGAGGATTGGTGTGAGGGGGGATGGTAGGGGTGGAGGGGAGGTTGGTAGAGGAGGGGGTTAGATGGTTGGGGTGGAGGGGTTGGGTAGAGGAAGGGGAAGGTTGGGGAGGACTAGATTTCACTCCTAACATGATGCAACGAGAAATGAAGACAAAGCTAAAATTCCTGAAAAAACGAACAGAGTAACAAAATGATACGAAATGGACAAATACATGAATCAAATAGAAAAGTTCAAATAATAGCTTGAGAAATATCCTTTTATTACGAACAAAAATTACATTGCCAGACTTCAAGACAGCTTAATGAGGCTATCGTTCTTTTCAGTATTCAGTATCTCGCATCTCTCAAGTAATTTTCAAGAGATGATGTCAACGAGGAAGGAAAACAGGACACCCATTCCAATTTTACACAACAAACCTTAATTTTTTTTTCACATGAGTAACGTAAACCAACTAATTTCCTTAATTTTTCTCCCTAAAGTTGCTGTTTCCGTCGGTATTTCCTCCCTTCGTCTCGCTCCCTTGTCTTTAGTATGACTGACACACTTCTGGGAAACGGCCTTGGATCTGCTGGGGATGAGACGACAACAGCCACGCCCTTCTGTATCGACATAACGAGCTACAGTGATGCCCTAAGCTGGCAGGATAGCTGAGGCGGCCTTGGGGACTGTGGGAATGTTGTGCGCCCGTAATACTTGCCACTAAACAGAGTAGAAGCTTGCGTGAGAGGCTGTCTGGGTGTACACTGCTGCGGGATGAAGGTGCCGTGGCGTGACGTGATGTAATGGCAGTCATGTGCATAATTACCGCCGCTTTGACTGATGATGTTTAGTATTTTTTATTTTGTTCTCATTATTGTTGTTGTTATTAATAGTTTTCCTTTTCTTCTATATTTTCTTCATGATTATCTTTCATTTGTTCTTCCTCTTCTTCTTCCTCGAAAGGCTTTATAGCACGGTTCCGGTGGGTCGCGAAGGCTTGCTAGAAATGGCTTAGGAAAATATTTTTTTAAACTCATCGATTTGATTTTTTTATGCTTTTATATTTTTCTTGCTTTTATTTCAGTGCCAAAAAGCGTATTTTGATCATTATTATCTTAAATTTGTGTTTATATATGGTGGGAGGCACGCAACGAGTCTCCCTATGGCTTGCTATTTACTATTTATTTATTCGATCATGCCAAAGTTGGACAAAAGCAGTAATTTCCAATCCTGCCACAAGCTGGGTTGGCTTGCTGTTGAAAACTGTCTATGTTGAGATTATTGAAGGAATTATTGCGCTCGTTTATATTTTTCGTTCTCAAATAATTAGATTGGAGAAATGTATTTATCTATCTATTTGCTTTATTATGGCAAAGTTGAACCAATGCTGTAATTTAGCTTGGGAATAAATAACTACAGAATTCATGAATCAATTTTTTTTATGTTTATTTCCCTTCCCTTCACAGAAAAAAGATGTAAATGAATCTGGTGATAGCAGGGAGCAAGGGTTCGTGTGGGTTTATGAATCTGGTGATAGCAGGGAGTCATGTGGGTTTATGAATCTGGTGATAGCAGGGAGTCATGTGGGTTTATGAATCTGGTGATAGCAGGGAGTCATGTGGGTTTATGAATCTGGTGATAGCAGGGAGTCATGTGGGTTTATGAATCTGGTGATAGCAGGGAGTCATGTGGGTTTATGAATCTGGTGATAGCAGGGAGTCATGTGGGTTTCAAGATTTTAGGAAAGGGGTCGCAAGTGCAAAAACGTTGGGAACCACTGCTTTATAGGGTCTGGTAGCTAGCGGGCTTTTTGTTACTATATTTTTTGTACTTGGCTAGTTCCTTGTGACGAAAAAAACCATATTGATTGAGACTCAGACTGTCAGGTGTTGAGGAGGCAAGACAGATAAGACAAAATACAGAGCCGTTGTTGCATAGAATAGGTAACGAATCGAGAAACAAAGATGGAAGTTTTTTAAAAGATAATCCCTTCACCTGCCTTGTCATACATGTAAGCACACTTAACAGAGACATAAGACGTGTACAGAGAATCACTCGATCAATGCTTTGCTTTTACTAACTAGGTAATCACTACCGTAGATAACACTAAAGTCGCCAGGACAACGTTTTTTTTATATTTACAGACGTTTGGTGGCGTTAATACTTACATTTCTACATCCATGATTTCAGGAAAGTTAGAAGGGGCTATCTGGAGAGTCTGTGTCATTTTGTGTCATATTATGGTTATAAATGAACAAATTACAAAAATAAAACCGAGTGGCGACGTTGGTAAAGGGACTACACTAAGGTCGCCATCTAGTGTTTATTTACTGAGTGTCCTCCCGCCGTCGTCGTCGCCCGAAAAAAAAACGTGTAGTGAAATTTGAAACTGTATATACTTGCAGATACAAAGCATAAAACAAAGCTGAAACAGGGTAGATTATACAGTCATGATATAAACTACTGTGTATCATCTTCAGTGGCACATACAAATCAGTCGTGATGCTATAATTCGTAATATATGGCGGCTGGCGACATCAGTGCAGGTGGCGACTATAGTGTTATCTACGGTACACTAATGCCTTCTTAATTCCCTTCTCTCTGGTACTCCAATGCCTTCCTCTCATCTCTCCTGTCTCCTCCAGTACCTCCAACAACCACAGTACCACACACGTCCTGGTTAATCACTTATAAAGAAGTATTTTGTGGTAAATAATCAAGGAATGGCGGGGGGGGGGGGGTGAGGTAAGGCGCTACTTATTTCGAGGCGTTATCTATCTTATGCAACACCGTTTCCGATACCTGGCTTGGTGGTGGCGCCGAATACGACCATGAAAAATAGCGGTAATGCAGATAATAACACAACGTAAAATGGATGTCACCACAGTCTGTCCGGGATACGAACCTGGGATAAGAACATAAGAACATAAGAAAATAAGGAAGCTACAAGAGGCCGCGAGGCCTACACGTGGTAGTTCCTGTCACCTAACACTACCTACATCCACCTTTCATCCCCATCCATGAACTTATCCAGCTCCCCTTTAAAGCTCCCTAATGACTCCGCACTAACTACCTGTCTACTGAGACCATTCCACTCATTCACCACCCTATTTGTGAACCAGTTTTTCCCTATTTCCTTTCTAAATCTACGTTTTTCCCAGCTTGAATCCGTTACTTCTTGTTCTACCCTGGTTAAAAGCCGTAAGAATTTTTCCTACCTCTCCTTTATTAAATCCCTTTATCCATTTAAAAAAACTTCTATCAGATCCCCCCTTACTCTGCGTCTCTCGAGTGAGTGAAATTTTAATAACTTCAATCTCCTCTCATAACTAAAGTTACGCATCCCTTGTATCATTTTGGTCATCCTTCTCTGCACTTTTTCTAACAACACTATATCCATCCTGTAATATGGAGACCAAAACTGAACTGCATAGTCTAGGTGAGGCCTGACTAGAGCCAGATAAAGCTTTAGAATAACTTCCGCACTTTACTTTTAACACTTCTGGTAATGAATCTAATACTCTTTTAGCTCTATTTCTGGCCTCAATACATTGTTTCCTAGGTCGGAGGTCTGGGCTCACCCTCACTCCAAGATTTTTTCACCTTCTGATCTTTTCAGCGATACATTGCTTATGGTTTTATCTATTACCAGGGTTTTTTCTACCAACATTCATAAAAGCTACATTTATCAATATTAAATTCCATCTGCCATCTGACTGCCCACTCGTTAAGTTTATCTAAGTCTCCCTGCAATATGTTTACGTCAGACTGTGATCCAATAATCCTACCTAACTTAGTATCATCAGCAAACTTGCTGATATCACTGCTAATCCCACTATCTGATCTGTTGGGACTCATCAGATCAGATCAGATGAAGTTGTTGGGGTGTTGCCTTCCTGTAACGGTGTTGCATAAAATAGGTAACACCTCGAAATAAGTAGCACCTTACCTCACACCTCCGCCGTTCCTTACTTATTTACCACAAAATACTCCTTTATAAGTGATTAACCAGGACGTGTGTGGTACTGTGGTTGCTGGAGGTACTGGAGGAGACAGGAAGGCATTAGTGTAGTGGTTAATTAGTAAGAGCAAGGCATTGAGGGATCTAGCTCTGTAGCCTACACGTCTTATATGTATGTTAAGTGTGCTTATATGTATGACAAGGAAGGTGAGGGATTATCTTGTTAAAAACTTCCATCTGTCTCTCTCGATTCGTCTTCTTCTTGTGAGCTTTGACGCGTGTGAGGTAAGGTGCTACTTATTTCGAGGTTTTACCAATTTAAGGACAACTATACTATTCCATCGCCGTGCCTTTCCTACTACTACTCCTTCCACTCTTTCTCCTTCAGGTGATATCCAGGATGTATAAGGCGTGAAAAGAATAGGAGGGAGAAGGGAAGGAGGGAGAGGAAGAGGCGTAAATGATACCCCTTCCCCCCCTCCCCCCCACACACATACGATTGGGAGAGAGAGAGAAGAAAAAATAGTAATTCTTCACAATTTTATGCAACAACGGCACCCCTTTGTTTTGATTTCTATGTTTTCTATTATTTTGTTTAATTTTGTTATTTCTGCGTTTGTTACTGTTGCTGCTGCTTTGTAATGCTTTTTATTTTGTCATGTGTATCACCTGTATATCAACCAGCCACTGAGTCATGGCTGGATGGTGAGAGGTATACTAGGAATCACCTGGAACACTGCAGCGACAACCACTAAAAGGTGATGAGACCGTCTTGCCTTCAGGGAGACTCGAACTCCCGGCCTCTGGTTTACTAGACCAGCGCTCTACCAACTGAGCTATGAAGGCTGTTACGTAATAATTGTTGATATAAAGTATTAATTGTCGTGTGATAACGATGAAAACTGTAATAACAATAGTGACATCAATAATAGTTATACGTTATATATAATAATGATAACAATAATGGTGAGGGAGTGAAGGCAAGCATGACGTGGTTTTCAGGTGTGCTATTGTCTGTACCATCATTAATTACCACTATCATTATCATCATCACACACATTATTATCGAGGCATGTAGAAGGCGGCTCACTACGATTACTTTATTCTTCCTTCCTCTCCTTCCTCCTCGTCTCTATCGTCGCTCTCCACCTCCTCTTCCTCCTTGTCGTCTCCTCTTCCTCTTCTCCTTTCTCTAGCAGGATATTGAGGGAGAGGCAGGATATTGATACATTCTCTCTCTCTCTCTCTCTCTCTCTCTCCTCTCTCTCTTTTCCCTCTCTCTCTCTCCTCTCTCTCTCTCTCTTTTCTCTTCTCTCTCTCTCAACACCACCACTTCTCATTTCTCACGACAAAAGACGCAAAGAATGGAAGGAAGGAAGGAAAAAGAAGCGGTTTTTTTCCTTTCACCTTCGAAGGACAAAAGAGAAAAAAAACTCTTCAGGTTAAATCCCAAATGATAAACAAACTTCCCATTTTCCAGATCAAACAAACACTCGGTCACAGAAAACGGGACAAAAAAGGCGACAAAGAGAGGGTAAACAGCGTCCCGAGGCGTGGGGAAACTGAGGTATCGACGGTAAGGTAAACAAACACCAGCGCCATCTATGAGACGTAAGGGCAACTATACTATTCTATCGCCGTGCCTTTCCTACTACTACTCCTTCCACTCTTTCTCCTTCAGGTGATATCCAGGATGTATAAGGCGTGAAAAGAATAGAAGGGAGGGAGAAGGGAAGGTGGGAGAGGAAGAGGCGTAAATGATACCCCCTCTCCCCCTCCTCCCCCCTCCCCCCACACACACACATACGATTGGGAGAGCCAGAGAAGAAAAAAATAGTATTCTTCAAAAAATTTGGGCTCATCCACCCCCTTGGGAACCTTTAGAAGGGGGGTTTTAAAAAAAAGGGATTTTAATTTTCCCGGAGGGAAAAAAAAAGGGGTTTAGAGGAAAAGGGAATCTTTGGGGGTTTGCCCAAACCCCCCCTTTCGATTTTCCCCTTCCCTTTTTTTCCCTTTCCCTCTATGGTTTTTCCTTTTAAAACCAGGCCCTTCCCTTCCCTTTCTTCCACGTACTTTTTTTTCACTTTTAAACTGGTGTCTCCTTTCTTCCACGTATTTTTCTTTTTTTTTCACTGGTGTTTCCTTTTTTCCCACTACTTTTCTTCATTTTTCACTGGTGTTTTCCCCTTTTCCTTCCACGTACTTTTCTTCATTTTTTCACTGGTGTCTTCCTTTTCTTCCCCGTATTTTTTCTTAAATTTTTTCACTGGTTTTCCCCTTTCCCTTTCCAAAAGTATTTTTTTCACTTTTCACGGGTGCCCTTCCCTTTCCTTCCCCCGTACTTTTCTTCATTTTCACGGGTTTTGCCCTTCCCTTTCTTCCACGTACTTTTTCCTTTTCATGGTTTTCCCCTTTCCCTTTTCCAGTACTTTTTTTTCCCTTTTCACTGGTGTCTTCCCTTTTTTCCACGTACTTTTTTTCATTTTTTCATGGGTCTTCCTTTTTCCACGTACTTTTCTCACTTTTCACTGGGGGTTTTCCCTTCCTTCCACGTACTTTTCTTCACTTTTCACTGGTGTCTCCCTTTTTTTCACGTATTTTTTCTTCACTTTTCACGGTGTTTTCCCCTTTCCTTTCCACTACTTTTCCACTTTTCCTGGTGTTTTCCCTTTCTTCCACAAACTTTTCTTCACTTTTCACTGGGGGTTTTCCCCTTTCTTCCCCGTACTTTTCTTCACTTTTCACGGGTGTCTTCCCTTTTTCCCAAACGTATTTTTTCTTCACTTTTCACTGGTTCTTCCCTTCCTTCCACGTATTTTTTTCTTCACTTTTCACTGGTGTTTTCCCTTTCCTTTCCCAAAGTACTTTTCTTCATTTTTCACTGGTGTCTTCCCCTTCCCTTCCCACGTACTTTTCTTCATTTTTCACGGTGCCCCTTCCTTTCTTCCACTATTTTTCTTCATTTTTTCATGGTGTCTTCCTTTTTTCCACGTATTTTTCCCTTCACTTTTCACGGTGTTTTCCCCTTCCTTCCCACGAAACTTTTTTCCCTTTTCTTTGGGTGTTTTCCCCTTCCTTCCACGTACTTTTTTTCACTTTTACTGGGGTTTTCCCCTTCCTTCCCCCGTTTTTTCTTCATTTTTCACTGGTGTTTTCCCTTTTTCCCCCGTACTTTTCTTCATTTTTCACTGGTGTTTCCCCTTTTCTTCCCCCTTTATTTTTTCTTCACTTTTCATTTGGGGGTTTTCCCCTTTCCCTTCCACGTACTTTTCTTAAATTTTCACTGGTTTTCCCTTCCCCTTCCCCTTCCCAAAGTACTTTTCTTCACTTTTTCACTGGTTTTCCCCTTTTTTCCCACGAAATTTTTTCTTCATTTTTCACTGGTGTTTTTCCCTTTTTTTCCACTTTTACTTTTTTTCCCACTTTTAAACGGGTTGTCTTCCCTTCCTCCACGTACTTTCTTCACTTTTCACGGGTTTTCTTCCCTTTTTTCCCACTTTTTCTTCACTTTTCACTGGTGTCTTCCCTTTTTTTCCAAAGTACTTTTTTTTCCCCTTTTTCACGGGTGTTTCCTTCCTTCCCGTACTTTTCTTAAATTTTCACTTTCCCTTCCCCTTTTTTTCACGTACTTTTCTTCACTTTTCACTGGTGTCTTCCCTTCCTTCCACGTACTTTTCTTCACTTTTCACTGGTGTCTTCCCTTTCTTCCACGTACTTTTCTTCACTTTTCACTGGTGTCTTCCCTTTCTTCCACGTACTTTTCTTCACTTTTCACTGGTGTCTTCCCCCCTTTCCACGTATTTTTTCTTCACTTTTAAAGGGTTTGGTTTTTCCCCTTTCTTCCACTTTACTTTTTTTCACTTTTCACTGGGGCTTCCTTCCTTCCATACTTTTCTTCATTTTTTCACGGGTTTCTTCCCTTTTCCACGTCCCCTTTTTTTCATTTTTCCCCCCGGGTGTTTTCCCCTTTCCCTTTCCCCGAAATTTTTTTCACTTTTCCCCTGGTGTTTTCCCTTTTTTCCCCACGTACTTTTTTCACTTTTCACGGGTGTTTTCCCTTTTTTCCCACGATTTTTTTCCCACTTTTCACGGGTTTCCCTTCCTTTTTTCCCCATTTTATTTTTCTTACTTTTAAACGGGTTTTCCTTCCCCTTCCTTCCACGTACTTTTCTTCACTTTTCATGGTTTTTTCCCCTTTCCCTTCCCCCAACTTCCCTTTTTTTCACTTTTTCACGGGGGGTTTTCCCCTTTTCTTCCACGTACTTTTTTTTCACTTTTAAACGGGTGTTTTCCCCTTTCCCTTCCACGTACTTTTCTTCATTTTTCACTGGTTTCCCCTTTCCTTCCACTTACTTTTTTTCCATTTTTCCTGGTGTCTTCCATTTTTTTTTCCCACTTACTTTTCTTCACTTTTCCTGGTGTTTTCCCCTTTTCCCCTTCCACGTATTTTTCTTCACTTTTTCCTGGGTCTTCCCTTTTTCCACGTACTTTTTTTTTCCCACTTTTCACTGGTGTCTTCCCTTTCTTCCACGAAACTTTTTCATTTTTCCCACGGGGTGTTTTCCCTTTCCCTTTCCCACGTATTTTTTCCCTTCACTTTCACGGGGTGTCCCCCCCTTTCTTCCACGTACTTTTTTTTTCATTTTTCATTTGGTGTTTTCCCCTTTCCTTTCCCACGTACTTTTTTTCCCCTTTTAAATGGTGTTTTTCCCTTTTTTTTCCCAAACGACTTTTCTTCATTGGGTCACGGGTTTGTTTTCCCCTTTTCCCCTTCCCACGTATTTTTCTTCACTTTTTAAATGGTGTCTTCCCTTTCTTCCACGTAACTTTTCTTCATTTTCACTGGTGTTTCCCTTTCTTCCACGTATTTTTTCTTCTTTTTTTCACTGGTGCCCTTCCCTTTTTTCCCACTATTTTTTCTTAAATTTTCACTGGTGTTTTTCCCCTTCCACGTATTTTTCCTTCATTTTTCACTGGGGGTTTTTTCCCTTTCCCCAACGTCTTTTCTTCATTTTTCCACTGGTGCCCTTCCCCCTTTTTTCCCAAACGTATTTTCTTACTTTTACGGGTGCCCCCCCTTCCCCCCCAGGGATTTTTCTTCACTTTTCACTGGTGTCTTCCCTTCCTTCCACTTTACTTTTCTTAAATTTTTTCACTGGTGTCCCCCCTTTTTTCCCAAACGTACTTTTTTTCCCCTTTTCACGGTGTTTTCCCTTTTCCTTCCCGACTTTTTTTTAAACCCTTTTTCACTGGGGCCCTTCCCCTTTTTTCCCACGTACTTTTCTTCATTTTTCCACTGGTGCCCTTTCCCTTCCCTTTTCCCGTACTTTTCTTCACTTTTCACTGGTGTCTTCCCTTTCCCTTTCCCACGTTTTTTTCTTCATTTTTCATTGGTTTCCCCCTTTTTTTCCACGTATTTTCTTCATTTTTTAAACGGGTGTTTTCCCCTTTCCCTTTCCCACGACTTTTTTTCACTTTTCATTTGGTGTCCCCCTTTTTTCCACGTACTTTTTCTTATTTTTTCAGGGTTTTCTGATCTTTTTTTTTTTCATGTTTTTGGGTTATATTCTCTACTTTTTTTCGAGTTTTATTTTTTTTTCTTTTTGTAGTTTTTTTTTCCTTTTGTGAATTTCTGATTTTTCTCATGATTTTAAATTCCTTCTCCCAAAAAACCCGCTTTCTTTTTTCCTTCCCTTCATTCTTTCCTTTTTTTTTTTCCATATTCTATTTCTTTTCTGCTATTTTTCCCCTTCCCCTTTATTCCCTTTATTCAGTCCCTACTATTTTTCTCATAAACCTTTTTATATTTCTTAAGTTTTCCCTACTATTTTCCTCCCTTCCTTCGTAACATTTTCCCTAATTCCTTTTTTTTACCTATCAAAATCCTTCCTCTGTTTTCCAAAAACCCTTTTTACCTTTTTCTTTCTACAGTATTCCCCATAGTCCCCTTTCCCTTGTCTCTTTTAGCCCCTTTTCCCTTCTTTTTCCCTCCACCTTTCCCCCCCCCAACACACCCACGGTCTGGTTTTCCCGACGTAAAATTTAAATTCCCCGCACAAACCTTTTTTTTGGCACATATCGCAGGATGAAGGAGGTTTAGAAAGGAAAGGAAGGAGGGAGGGTTGAAGGGTGGGGGGAAAGGGGGGGGGGGGGGGGGAAGGGGGAAAGGGAAGGGGAGGAGGGAAGGAGGGGAAAGGGAAAGGGAAAGGGGGGGAAGGAGGGGGGGGGGAAGGAAAGGGGGGGAAGGGGGAAAGGGGATGGGGGTGGTGTTGATGATCGATTAGTAGGGTAACAAAAGGGGGTTTGGGGCGGGGGGAGAGAGAGAGGGGAAAAAAGAGAGAGAGAGGGAAAAAGAGAGGAAAAGAGAGGGGAGGGGAGAGAGGGGGGGAGGAGGGAAGAGAGAGAGAGAGAGAAGAGGAGAGAGAGAGAGGAGAAGGGGGAAAAGGAAAAGAGGGGAGAGAGAGAGAGAGAGAGAGAGAGAGAGAAGAAGGGGAATAGGAGTGGTGGGGGTTTCTGGTCTTTCATAACAATTTAAAAAAAAATCAAAATACAATCCAAAAAATATAAAACCGATAAATAAAAATAAATAAAAAAAAACCACCACCACTAGAAAACACTATCCCCTAAGAACAGATGATAATAACAATAAAAATTTAAAAATAAAAACCCAAAAGGAGGGGGAGGAGGAGGAGGAGGTTGAGGAGGAGGAGGAGGAAAAAAGGAGGAGGAGGAAGGAGGGGGGAGGAGGGGAGGGAAAAGGAGGGGGAGGAAAATAGAAGTAGATAATAAGGAAAAATTAGGTTTCCCTTCCCCCCTTTCTCCCTCCAGGCTAAAATATTTTTTTTTTCCTTCCCTCCTCTTCCCTTTTCCTCTTCCCCCGGTAATACTTCCCCTTCTCTCCCTAACGTGTTTTTCCCTTTCCCTTTCCTTCCCCCCTTCCCCCCAGGGGATTCCCCCCCTCCCCCCCTCCCTCCCCCCCTCCCTCCCCCCGCGCTAACCCCTTTCCTCCTTAACCTTTCCTCTCCTTGCCTACCAAAGGATGGTGATAACAGCATTTGAAAAAAAATTATTGTAGTAGGAATGTAGCAATGGTGGGGGTGGTGGTGGTAGGGGGAGGGTGGTAGTGTATTAGTGGTAATGGTAGTGGTATATTATGGGGGTTTGTAGTGGGAGTTTTGGGAGTAAATAGTAGTTTGTAGTAGTAGTAGTAGTAGTAGTGGGAAATTGGGTAGTATTTGTAGATTTGTAGTAGTAGTAAATAAATTAGTAGTGGGAGTTTTAAATAGTAGTGGGATATATAGTAGTGGTATAGTGTTTGTGGTTTGTAAATAGTAAATAGTGGTAGTAGTGGTTAGTGTTAGTAGTATTTGTTGGTAAGTGGTAGTGGTAGCCTAAAATTGGGAGAAATTGTGGTTTGTTTTTAGTAGTAAGGTTTGAGGGGGTAGTAGTGGGAGTGGTTTGTGTAGTAGTGTAAATAGTAGTAAATAGGAAATTTGTAGTTTATAAATAGTGGGATGGGAGTTTGTAAATGGGAGTAAATGGGAGTGGGTTTTGTGGCAGTTTTTGGGAAATAGGGGAGTAGTAGTTGGTAAGGGTTTTGTGGTTTTTAGTTTTGTGGTTTGATAAAAGTTTGAATTTTGTATGGGAAATAGTGGTTTAAAATATAGGGATAAAATGAATAAAAAAGGTAATTTTTAAAAAATAAGGTTTGTAATAACCCAAAAGAAAAAAGATCATAATTTTTAATAGTATATAATCAAACATAACAAGGAGTAATAAATGATATAATATAAAAAATTAGTTTATATATAAATTTTTTAATTTGTATTACATAAAGGTTAAGTTTGAAAGTGTTAAGGTTAAAGGGGGGAAGGGAGTTTTTAATATAATTACCCCAGTGTTGTTTTGGGATATTTGGAAGGGAGATATTTTTTTCTTCCAATTTTTTAAAGAGTGGGGGAAAGAGAGGAGAAATTTTAAAAAAGGGAGAGTTTATAAGTGTTAAGTGAAAAAACGGGGAATTTTGAAATATAATTAATACCGGGGTAATTTTAGTAATTAAAAACAAAATCCCTAATGGAAAATAAAATAAAAATTTTTAAAATTTTAAAAAAAATTTGGGTTTTAAATTTGAAAATGGCAATTACCCAGAAGCTTCCAAATTACCGGAATTTGGGTTTTCCTCTACCCCCACAAAAATTTTTTAATTTTTTCCCCAAAAATGGAAAAAAGAAGATTTTAAAAATTAGGAATCCAAAAACCTTCGTCTTTTTTTCCAAAAATTTAAGGTTAAAAACAACTTAATACGGGTAATTTCCCTTTGTGCAAAAAAATTAAGAGGAAGAAAAAATTTTTTTTTAATAAATTTGGGGTTTGAATAATTTTCCCCAAAGTCCCTTTCCGGGGTTCCTTCGGGCCCCCTTTCCCACACAAATAAAAAGGGGGTTAAAAGCCCACAGGCCTTTTATTTTTGTATTCCCCCAGGGTTTTTTAATAATTTATTTAAATAAAAAATTTAAATGCGGGGTTTTCCTTCAAAAAAAGGAAAGGGGAAGAATTTTTTTTGAAAATATATCCCTTTTTTTATTTAAAAAATTAATCCTTAGGGGTCGCTTCCTTTGTTTACAATATAGGAAATTTTTTTTTCTAAATTTTTTGGGTTTTTATAGGATTCCCGGAAAATATTATGTCATTGTGAAATTTGGGTAAATAGGGATAATTTTAAAAAAGGTTTCTGGGAAAAGACTAATTCTGAGCATTTTAAAAATTTTTGGAAATAATTTTTCAAAAAAAACCCAAAAATTTTTTCAAAAAATTTTGCAAATTTGGTTTTTTTTTTAAAATGTTTGCTGGAAAAATTCATGCATTTTTTGGACCCGCAAAAGGGATTTTTTGTTTAAAAAAAAAGTCCCTATTTTGGCCCCAAACCCAAAAAAAACTTAGGGTAATTTTTCCTTATTTTTAAAAAAATATGCAAAATTTGGGGGTTTTTTTTGGGAAAAAAAAGCTTTAAAATTTTAAAACCCGCAGTTTCCCTTCTCCTGGAAAAATTTCAGTTTTAGTTTTAACAATGGGTGCCCATAGTTTACGTCAGACTGTGACCAAAATTCCTACTAACTTAGTATCATCAGCAAACTTGTGAATCCGCAAATCCCATATCTGATCGGGGGGGACTCATCAGATCAATAGATGAGTTGTTGGGTGTGCCTTCTGTAACGGTGTTCCCATAAAATAGGTAACACCTCGAAATAAGTAGCACCTACCTCACACCTCCGCCGTTCCTTACTTATTTACCACAAAATACTCCTTTATAAGTGATTAACCAGGACGTGTGTGGTACTGTGGTTGCTGGAGGTACTTGAGGAGACAGGAAGGCATTAGTGTAGTGGTTAATTAGTAAGAGCAAGGCATTGAGTGATCTAGCTCTGTAGCCTACACGTCTTATATGTATGTTAAGTGTGCTTATATGTATGACAAGGCAGGTGAAGGGATTATCTTGTTAAAAACTTCCATCTGTCTCTCTCGATTCGTCTTCTTCTTGTGAGCTTTGACGCGTGTGAGGTAAGGTGCTACTTATTTCGAGGTTTTACCAATTTAAGGGCAACTATACTATTCCATCGCCGTGCCTTTCCTACTACTACTCCTTCCACTCTTTCTCCTTCAGGTGATATCCAGGATGTATAAGGCGTGAAAAGAATAGGAGGGAGAAGGGAAGGAGGGAGAGGAAGAGGCGTAAATGATACCCCCTCTCCCCCTCTCCCCCCTCCCCCCCACACACACATACGATTGGGAGAGAGAGAGAAGAAAAAATAGTAATTCTTCACAATTTTATGCAACAACGGCACCCCATCTGTTTTGTTGTCTATGTTTTCTATTATTTTGTTTAATTTTTATATTTCTGCTTTTGTTACTGTTGCTGCTGATTTGTAATGCTTTTTATTTTGTCATGTGTATCATGTGTATATCAACCAGCCACTGAGTCATGGCTGGATGGTGAGAGGTATACTAGGAATCACCTGGAACACTGCAGCGACAACCACTAAAAGGTGATGAGACCGTCTTGCCTTCAGGGAGACTCGAACTCCCGGCCTCTGGTTTACTAGACCAGCGCTCTACCAACTGAGCTATGAAGGCTGTTATGTAATAATTGTTGATATAAAGTATTAATTGTCGTGTGATAACGATAAAAACTGTAATAACAATAGTGACATCAATAATAGTTATACGTTATATATAATAATGATAACAATAATGGTGAGGGAGTGAGGGAGTGAAGGCAAGCATGACGTGGTTTTCAGGTGTGCTATTGTCTATACCATCATTAATTACCACTATCATTATCATCATTATCATCATCACACACATTATTATCGAGGCATGTAGAAGGCGGCTCACTACGATTACTTTATTCTTCCTTCCTCTCCTTCCTCCTCGTCTCTATCGTCGCTCTCCACCTCCTCTTCCTCCTTGTCGTCTCCTCTTCCTCTTCTCCTTTCTCTAGCAGGATATTGAGGGAGAGGCAGGATATTGATACATTCTCTCTCTCTCTCTCTCTCTCTCTCTCTCTCTCTCTCTCTCTCTCTCTCTCTCTCTCTCTCTCTCTCTCTCTCTTCTCTCTCTCTCTCTCTCAACACCACCACTTCTCATTTCTCACGACAAAAGACGCAAAGAATGGAAGGAAGGAAGGAAAAAGAAGCGGTTTTTTTCCTTTCACCTTCGAAGGACAAAAGAGAAAAAAAACTCTTCAGGTTAAATCCCAAATGATAAACAAACTTCCCATTTTCCAGATCAAACAAACACTCGGTCACAGAAAACGGGACAAAAAAGGCGACAAAGAGAGGGTAAACAGCGTCCCGAGGCGTGGGGAAACTGAGGTATCGACGGTAAGGTAAACAAACACCAGCGCCATCTATGAGACGTAAGGGCAACTATACTATTCTATCGCCGTGCCTTTCCTACTACTACTCCTTCCACTCTTTCTCCTTCAGGTGATATCCAGGATGTATAAGGCGTGAAAAGAATAGGAGGGAGGGAGAAGGGAAGGAGGGAGAGGAAGAGGCGTACACGATACCCCCTCTCCCCCTCCCCCCCCACACCCCACACACATACGATTGGGAGAGCCAGAGAAGAAAAAATAGTAATTCTTCACAAAAGTTAGGCTCATCAGCGCCTTGGGAATCCTAGAAGGGAGGGTAAAAAAGGAGGTAGATATTCAGGAGGGAAACAAAAGAGGTAGAGGAGAAGAATCGATGTGGGTTGCCCGAGCCCCTTCGAGTTTCCCTTCCCTTTCTTCCCTTCCTCTATGGTCTTCCTTTCAACATGGCTTCTTCCCTTTCTTCCACGTACTTTTCTTCACTTTTCACTGGTGTCTTCCCTTTCTTCTACGTACTTTTCTTCACTTTTCATGGTTTCTGATCTTTTTTATTTCATGTTTTTAGTTATATTCTCTACTTTCAGTTCGATGTCTATTTTATTTCTTTTTCTGTAGTTTCTTTTCCCTTGTTAATTTCAGATTTTTCTCATGACTTAAATTCCTTCTACTAAAAACTGCTTTCTTTCTTCCTTCCCTTCATTCTTTCCCTTCATTTTCCATATTCTATTACATTCTGCATAGTTTCCCTTCCCTTTATTCCCTATATTACAGTACATACTATATTCTCTATCAGTTTCTCTTTTATTTCTTAAGTTTTCCATATCTATAATTTCCTCCATTCCTTCGTAACATTTTTGTAATTCCTTTTTTCACACTATCACTTCCTTCCTCTGTTTTCCAATATCCTTTTTACCTTTTTCTTACTACAGTATCCTATAGTCTTCCCTTCAGTCTCTATAGCTTTACCCTTCTTGCCCTCCACTCCCCCCTCAACACACACACGGTCTGTTGCCTGACGTAAGATTAATTCCCAGCATCAACCTTTTTTGTGGCACATATCGCAGGATGAAGGAGGTTGAGAAGGAAGGAAGGAGGGAGGGTTGAAGGGTGGGGGAAGGGGGGGAGGTGGAGAAGGGGAAGGAAGGGGGGGGAAAGGGAGGGAAGGAAGGAAAGGGAAAGGAAGGGGGGGGGGAAAGGGAAAGTGGAGGGAGGAGAGGGTAGGGGGTCGTGGTGTTGATGTACGATTAGTAGGGTAGAAGGGTTGTTGAGAGAGAAGAGAGGAGAGAGAGAGGGGAGAGAGAGGGGAAGAGAGAGAGAGGAGAGAGGGGGAAGAGAGAGAGCGAGAGAGAGGGAGAGAGAGAGAGGAGAGGAGAGAAGAGGAGAGAGAGAGAGAGAGAGAGAGAGAAGGGGACTAGGAGTGGTGGTGGTGCTGGTCTTACATAACAATTAAAACCACATCAAAATACAATCCAATAAATATAACCTGATAAATAAAAATAAATAAAAAAACCACCACCACCACTAGACACACTATCGCTAAGAACAGATGATAATAACAATAACAGTAACAATAATAACTAATAAGGAGGAGGAGGAGGAGGGAGGAGGAGGAGGAGGAGGAAAAGGAGGAGGAGGAAGGAGGAGGAGGAGGAGGAGGAGGAGGAGGAGGAAACATAGAAGTAGATAATAAGGAAAAATTAGGTTTCCCTTACCCTCTTTCTCCCTCTCATGGCTAAGATATATTTTTTTTCCTTCCTCTCCTCTTCCCTTCCCTCCTCGCCTCTGGTAATACTTCCTCTTCTCTCCCTAACGTGTTTTTCCCTTCCTTCCTTCCCTCCTTCCCTCCAGGCATTCCCTCCCTCCCTCCCTCCCTCCCTCCCTCCCTCCCTCCAGCGCTAACCATTTCCTCCTTAACCTGCCTCTCCTTGCCTACAATGGATGGTGATAACAGCATTTGTAGAAATTATTGTGGTAGTAATAGTAGCAATGGTGGTGGTGGTGGTGGTAGGGATAGTGGTGGTAGTAGTATTAGTGGTAGTGATAGTGGTAGTGGTAGTAGTGGTAGTGGTAGTAGTAGTAGTAGTAGTAGTAGTAGTAGTAGTGGTAGTGGTAGTAGTATAGTAGTATTGGGATTAGTGGGAAATGGTTTAGTATTAGTAAGTAGTAGTGGTAGTAGTGGTAGTAGTAGTGGTAGTAGTAGTAGTGGTAGTAGTAGTAGTAGTAGTAGTGGTAGTAGTGGTAGTAGTAGTAATAATGATAAAAAACGGTAATTTTGATAATAATAATAGTAATACCAATGAAAAAAGATAATAATAATAATAGTAATAATAATAACAACAATAACAAGGATGATAATGATGATATAAATATAAATAATAATAGTTATAATAATATCATAATAGTATTACACAAAGGTCTACAGAGTTAGTGAAACGTGGCTATGCGTTACCGCAGAGTTTCTTGCAATAATTCACCGCATGTCCGTCTGTCTGGGCATACTTACCTGGCACAGGAGAATATTTTTTCTTCAATCTCTTTCTCAAAGGAGATGGAAATAGAGAGAGAAAATAAAGAGAGAGAGATCATAAACACGGTGTTACGTGTACAAAACCATTCGGGTAGTCTTTCAGAGCATCATACTTAATACGGGTAACTTCTGCTAGTACGCTTGATGAAAGATTCTAATGGAGCATACAGTAAACCCTTTCTTATTCGAACTAATTGGGTCTAATTGAACCTGGGTCGAATTATCCGAAAGTCCGAATTATCCGATGGTTACCTCTAGCCCCTCCACACAATAGTAAGTCACTCAAACATGCCAAAACAGCACAGATTGTATTACTTGTAATCACCAAAACCATTGTATTTATACTATAATTATAAGTACACACACTTAATATGCAGGAGTATGTCCTTAGGCAGGGAAATGGGAGGAGGAAGAACTATTTTTTTTAAGTATCCTTCGCTTTGTATATAATAATCCTTCAGAGTCCTTCACGGGCGTCTTCGCTCCTTCACGCATCTTACAGGAGTCATAGGAGGGCATTAGAAGTCCCACAGGCTTGCTATAGTATTCCTAAGTTTTTATAAGTACTTTATAAGTACTTTGACAATCGCATGGGTGGCTCAAATAGGGATAAGTAATAATATTACTAATACTGAAAATACTAATACTGATCATTTTATTTAAGTAATGATTAATCTAGCAATGCCTATCATATTGTTATGTCTTATAGTAAGTTTTGTCTAATTTGTGGTTTTTAAGGAATGTCTGGAAGTATCATGTCATTGTGAATTGGCTAAAATAGGGACTTTTAATAATTGTAACTGAAAACTGACTCCATATTCGTGTTCAGCATGCCCAAAAACTGTTAGGAACTAATTTTCAAGCAAATCTATTTTTCAAAAAAATATTGCAAAATTTGCTATATTTTTTGAAAAATAGATTTGCTTGAAAATTAGTTCCTAGCAGTTTTCGGGCATGCTGAACACGAATATGGAGTCAGTTTTCAGTTACATGATTAGAAGTCCCTATTTCAGCCAATTTCCACCCAAGGGACATGGGAAAAAAACCTTCCAATTTTGATCTTATAGGTTATAAGGGTGGATTTTAACCGATAAAAAGGTACTAAAAAACCCTACACGAAATGAAGAACTCTTTATTCCCTTCTCCTCTAAATTTCAGTCTCCCTCTTTTTCCTCTAAAAACTTCCTCCTTTTCTCTTTCTCTTCTCATCTTTTCGTTCTCTTCCCTTCCCTCCTCGTCGTTTTTCTCTCTCTTCTTAGGTGTAAGTCCTCCTTAATAATTCCTTCTTCCTTCTCTTTCTTTCTTTAAAACTTTTCCCTCTTCCCTTTCTTCCAAAGAAAAGATGAAGGAAACAAAAAGAAAGAAGAAAGGGAGGAGGGGGAAAGGGGAAAAAAAGATAGAAAAAAAGAAAAAGAAAACCAGAGAGAGAGAGAGAGAGAGAGAGAGAGAGAGAGAGAGAGAGAGAGAGAGAGAGAGAGGGGAAGAGAGAGAGAGAAGAGAGAAGAATATTGTTTAACTATCATCAAGCTCATTTCCCTCTCTCTCTCTCTCTCTCTCTCTCTCTCTCCCCTTTCCTCTCTCTCTCTCTCTCTCTGTCTTTAATCAACACACGCTTTTCCCCTCTACTTTTCACCTTAGCTTCCCTATCGCCCCTTCCCCTCTCCCCTCTTTCCCCTTCCCCTAATCTAAGCTCCCTTTCCCCTCAGAGACTGATAGCATACCTGAGTCACCTGTTAATTAGGTGACCGAGAGGTGAGGGAAGCTGAGGGAGAAGAGGGGAGTGAAGGTCATATGGAAGGGGAGGATATGGAGAGGGGAGGGGATGAGGGGAGTGTAGAAGTCAGTTTTGAAGGTTAGGAAGGGGGAAAAGGGGAAGGGGGAAGAAGAGGAGGAGGAGGAGGAGGAGGAGGAGGAGGAGGAGCAGGAGGAGAAGAGGAGATAAGCTATATGTCAAATTGTTTGTTTCTTTCGGTGGAGATTGGTACACACACACACCCACAAAACACACCCACACACACACACACACACACACCACACACACACAACAAAACACACACCACACCACCCCCCACACACACACACACACAACAAAACACACAACACACACCCACACCCCCACACACCAAAAACAAAAAACAAATAAAATACCAAAAAAAAAAACCAAAACACCCATCAAAACCCCCCACACACGGAAACAAAAAAGGAAAGAGAAGGAGAGGGAAAAAAATTAAAGAGAAAGAAGGGAGGGGGGAAAGAGGGGAAAAAAGAGAGAGGGGAGAGGAGGGGGAGAGAGAGGGAGAGAGGGGGAAAAGGGAGAGAGAAGGAGAGAAAAGGGAGAGAATAGGAAGGGAAGGAAGGAGGGCTCAGCTGGCATTCTTCGTATAGGCTGTTAGATTTTCATAACCCCAAATGATAAATTGTGTGTGTGTGTGTGTGTGTGTGTGTGTGGTGTGTGTGTGGTGTGTGTGTGTGTGTGTTGTGTGTGTTGTGTGTGTGTGTGTGTGTGTGTGTGTGTGGTTTTGGTGTGTTTTGGTGTGTGTGTGTGTGTTGACAAGGTGGTTAAACAGACGATTAAGAGAAAAAAGGAGATGAATAAAGTAGATTAGAATTTTTGTTTTGAAGGTTATGTAGTTTGCTCTCTCTCTCTCTCTCTCCTCTCCTCTCATCTCTCTCTCTCTCTCTCTCTCTCCTCTCTCTCCTCTCTCTCTCTCTCTCTCTCTCTCTCAGTAATGGCGTCATCAGCAGCAACATGGAGGGGGCGTGGCTTGCTGACGTCATCACTCTCACTCAGCCAATAACAAGTCACTAAAACGAACATTAAGAGAGAGAGAGAGAGAGAGAGAGAGAAGAGAGAGAGAGAGAGAGAGAGAGAGAGGGAGGAGAGAGAGAGAGAGAGAGAGAGAGAGAGAGAGAGAGAGGAGAGAGAGAGAGAGAGAGAGACGAGAGAGAGAGAGAGAGAGAGAGGAGAGAGAGAGAGAGAGAGAGAGAGAGAGATTAAACACATTTCTTTCTTGTTTACATAGCTTTCTTCTCTATTTTTTCTTCTTCTTAAGGACATTTTTACTTAGACTTACTAACTAATTTGCTTGATCGTTTTTTTTTCTTACGTACGAATATTCTTAATGTTGAGAAAAAAAGAAAAAAAATGGTAGTCAAAAAAAGTATCCAGAAAATGATAAGAAAAAGGGACGTACTATTTTTTTCTTTTTGGCAAACTTGATATTTTGTTTTGCATATAATTTTTTTTCATCGTTATTACTTTTATTATCTTGGTTTTAAGAGTTTATTTATTTTTTGCATTGGAAAGAGAGAGAGGTTTTAGGAGATAGAAGATAGTGACTTAGGACATGGGGTATAGAGAGAGAGTTAGAGATAGAGAGAAAGAAAGAGAATATTTAAGAGATACAAGAAAAAAAGAAATACAGTAGAGAGAAAGAAAGAGAGAGGTTAGTGTATTTATTCTTGGCATTGGACCGCTTCTCGTTTTCTTGCTTCAAGTACGTAATAATCTTTTTTTTTTTTTGCAGACAAGTTGAAATTTTGTTTTTATACTGTTGTAATATTTTTAGCATTATCATTATTTTATATTACTTTTAATGGGTTTAAGAGTTTTTATTTTTCCATTGGAGCGCTTCTCGTGTCTGCTTGAAGCCAACGTGAAGTAACACTCTTTGTTCTTCTTTTTGGCAGACGAGTTAATTTTTTTCTTTCATAATTATTACTTTTATAATGTTGAAGGTTTTAAGAGTTTTTTTTTTCCATTGGAGCGCTTCTCGTCTTTGCTTGAAGCCAACGGGATGTAATTTCATACTTTTCCGGTCACTGCCTTCAAATTCGTCTTTCTGTTGACATCTTTCCCCTCCCTCTTCCTTCCCTCCCTCCCTCCCTCTATTCTCTTACCTTCCCTGCCTTCCTCCCCTCCTTCCTTCCCTCCCTTCCTCCCCTCCCTCCTTCCCTCCCTTCCTCCCCCTCTTCCCTTCCTCCCCCTCTTCCCTTCCCTCTCTTCCTCCCCCTTCTACCTTCCCTCTCCTCCCCCTCCCTCCTACCTTCCCTCCCTTCCTCCCCCTCCTACCTTCCCTCTCTTCCCCCTCCCTCCTACCTTCCCTCCCTTCCTCCCCCTCCTACCTTCCCTCCCTTCCTCTCCCTCCTTCCATCCCTCCCTTCCTCCCCCTACTACCTCCCTCCCTTCCTTCCTTCCTTCCCTTCCCTCCCACTCCTTCTATTCTCTTACCTTCCTCCCTTCCTCCTCCCTCTTCCTTCCTCTTCCAGCGTTTCATCTTTTCCTTCCTCTTCCTCTTTCGCTAAGCTATTAAGTGGTGTATTGCATTTTTAGTTTCATTTCTTTTATAATCTTCTTCCATTTCCTCTTTTTCTTATTATTATTTACATTTGCTCCTCCTCCCTTAATCTTCCTATTTTTTTCTTCCCTTTTTTTCTTTTCTTTCCTTTCCCTTTTCCCTTTTTTTAATTTCCCTTTTCTTTTTTTACCTCTTCCTACAAACCCTTTTTCTTCCTATTCTTTTCTTCTTCTCCTCTTCCTTCTCTTCTTCCTTCTCCTCTTCCTTCTCCTCTTCCTTCTCCTCTTTTACTTCCAGATCTTCTTCTCCTTCTTTCAGTCTTCTCTAACACGACCAAAATCTTCGCCTCCATCACCACCACCACAACCCCCCACCACCACCAACCACCACCACCACCACCACCAACCACCACCACCACCACCACCACCACCACCACCACCACCTCCACCACCTCCTTCAGTGAGCGTCCCGAAAAATTGCTTAGCGTGAATAATTGATATTCTCATCCTGCCACAAACACGGCGAGGGAGTGATCTTCTGTGAAAGGCTGCAAGGGAGAGGGAGAGAGAGGGAGAGAGGGAGAGAGGGAGAGAGGGAGAGAGAGGGAATGGAGAGAGAGAGGGAGTATTGGTGTGTGATATGATGAAAAGATGCCAGTTACGAATATTCTTTGTAACGTCTACACACACCACACACACACACACACACACACACACACACACACACACACACACACATACACACACCTGTTTCCTTCACCTACAGCACCTGAGTACCTCCCTTCCCTCCCTTCCTTCTTCCTTTCCTTCCTCCTTCCTTCCTTCTCTCCCTCCATTTACCTCCATTTTCTCTTTCCAATAAAATTTTACCATTCCTCCTCTCCTTCCTCTACTTCACCTTCCTCCTTTTTATTGCCTATCTCTATATACCATCCTCCTCCTACATCCTCCCTTCCTCCTAGCATCCTCCTCCACTCATCTATACTTCCCACTCACTCCTGTCCTCGTCACTCGTTCCACTCTTCCTCTAATCTCCTATCTTCCTCCTCCTCTCCTCCTCACTTTATTAACCTAATTACTTCTTTTATATATTTTTTTACTTCTCTTACTCCTTTCCTATTCCACTTCTCTGATTTATTCCTTCTCTTATCGTCACCCTTTCTCCTATACTTTTTGGAGCCACGCCAACTCTTCCTCTCCTCGTCCTCCTTCCTCCTCCTCCCCCTCTTCACTGCTATCATCATCATTATTAATCCTTCATTATCTTCCTCTCTCTCTCCCTCCCTGCCTCTCTCTCTCTCTTTCAGTCTCTCTCTCTGCAATTTATCAAAAAAATGAATAGAAAAAATAGCAAAGTTAAGAATTGCCACAACTAATAAAGATGAACAATAAATTCTGAAGTAGTGAAAATCGAAAAGCAAAAAAAATAAAAAATAAAAAAATAAAAAAAGCAAAAAAGCAAAAAAAAACCAGAGAAATGAAAAGCAAAGTAAAAAATTCATGACTTTATTATAATTAGCCAGATTTTTCATTAGTTTGTTTTCTACATTATCTCTCTCTCTCTCTCTCTCTCTCTCTCTCTCTCTCTCTCTCTCTCCTCTCTCTCTCTCTCTCTCCTCTCTCTCTCCTCTCTCTCTCTCTCTCTCTCTCTCTCTCTCTCTCTCTTCTCCTCTCTCTCTCTCTCTCTTCTCTCTCCTCTCTCTCCCTCTCTCTCTCCCTCTCCTCTCTCGCCCTCTTCTCTCTCTCTCGTCTCCTCTCTCTCTCTCTCTCTCTCCTCTCTCTCCTCTCTCTCTCTCTCTCTCTCTTAAAGCAAAGGTCACAGCGCTTAATTGAACGTTTCTTCCTCTTACTCTATTCCATCTCAAGCAAGTCTTTTCTCATCTTCCTCTTAATCGATTTTTTACACTCCTCTTAACCGCCCTTTTGCTCTCCTAATCGGCCTCCTCTTCCTCTTCCTCTTTTATTCATGTCCTCTTTCCTGTTCTTTTCTCTCTCAATTATTTTCTTTATGTTGTCTTTTCTTCTGCAATTGATTTTTTTTCTTTCGTGATTTCTTGTTTTTGTAATCCATTAGTTTTCTTATTCCCTCTAATTGTTTTTTTGTTTTCGTTTTCCAGCAGTATATATATTTTTTTCTTATTAAATCAATCTTCTCTACTTGCTTGCTTGCTTGCTTTTGCTTTTCGATTTTCACTACTTCAGAATTTATTGTTCATCTTTATTAGTTGTGGCAATTCTTAACTTTACTATTTTTTCTATTCATTTTTTTGATAAATTGCAGAGAGAGAGATTGAAATAGAGAGAGAGAGGCAGGCAGGGAGGGAGGGAGAGAGGAAGATAATGAAGGATTAATAATGATGATGATAGCAGTGAAGAGGAGGAGGAGGAGGAGGAGGAGGAGGAGGAGGAGGAGAGGGCGGTGGCTCAAAAAGGGAGGAGGAGAGGGTGAAGATAAGAGAAAGGGAAGAGGAGAAGTGGAAGTAGGAAAGGAGTAGGAGAAGTAAAATAAATATTCCATCAGGTTTCTTTTTTCTCTCTCTCTCTTTTTCTTTTGCTCTTAACAGGGTTTATCTTTTATCTCCTCTTAAAACAAATAATCTCTTTAGAAATGCCTCTTTTACCCTCTCTAAAATATGTTTATAGCGCGTTTTTTTATGCTTATTATATACTTTACCACTTGAATTTCCACCTCTTATTTTTTCTCTTTTGAAACCTACGTCTAACTTTCTTTTCTCCTCATCAGTTTTTCTCTTTTTCTGACTCACATTTTTTACTCCATCGTTTTTCCTTTGTGTAATTCGCTTTTCCTTCTCTTCTCTTATATAATTTCCTCTCTTAGACCCGAATTTACCCTCCCATTTCCACCCATTGCCCTCCCTTAGCCATCCTATTACTTCCTTTTCTTCCTTCCTAAACCCAAACACTTTCTCTCTTTTCGTTCAAACCCATGACAAAAATAATTTCAAAACTAAACATTTCCCTTCCACTAAACTTGCCTTTTTGACCCTTTTCTTCTACCTCATTTTTGTCCTTAACTTGGCCTAATCACCGCCTCTTTTTAGCCTTGCAATGAAAACGGAGTGTGTAGGCAAGCTTATACCCATTTTCTTTGTGTCACGGTGAGAGAAAAC
>JACEEZ010025082.1:52500-57500 GCA_016584305.1 Chionoecetes opilio
GAGGAGGAGGAGGAGGAGGAGGAGGAGGAGGGGGGAGGAGGATTACAAAGGTTTAAAAAGGGAAAACACAAACAGAAACGGGATGATGGGGTCCTTAAAAAAAGGCTGTTGCTTTAACTTACTACACTAACTAGATAATAAGAAAAAAGGAAAGGGAAAAAGTAAAAGGGGCTCCTCCCCCCCCAACCCATCCCCCACCCCGGAAGGGGCCCGGGAAAAAATGAAGTGATACCATCAATATAGAAAAAAGGCAGGAATTTGTGGGGGAAAGTTGAAAGGGTAATCTATGCCTAACTACTACAAAGTTTGGGGGGGTTTGGGTTTTAGTGCTTGTTTAGATGGTTTCATGTTATGTTTTGTTTTGTAATGGTTTTTTCCGGGGAAAATACGTGTGGAGGTTAAAGGGGGGGGTTGCGGCAGCCTTCCCTGGGCGCACCCCCGGGAGGAGGAGGAGGAGGAGGTTTTTGGGGTGGGGGGTGGTAGGGGTGGTGGGGGTTTGGGGGTGGTGGTGTGGGGGTGGTGGGGGTTTGGGGTGGGAGGGGGGGTGGTGGGGGTTTGGTGGTGGTGGAGGTGGAGGGTGGGGTGGTGGTGGTGGGGGTGGTGGTGATTGGGGGTTGGGCGGGAAAGGGGCATTACAGTGTAAAAATATTTACGGGCCAATAAAAACCCCTTCCCTGTTAGGACGACACACACAAAAACCCCACCCACACACACACACACACCCCCAAAACACACAAACACCCCACCACACACAACGGGACAGACAGACAGACAGACAGACAGACGGGACGGGACAGACACAAACAACGGGGACACCCCACACACACTTTACAATCTGCTCGGGAAATTCCCCGAAAAAACCCAACTTTCCCGTGATAGGGAACCCGGGACGGAAGAGGGAGGGGGAGGGAGGAGGGGGGGAGGGGGAAAGAAGGAGGAGAAGGAGGAGGGGGAAAGGAGGAGGAGGGGGGGGGGGAAAAGAACGAGGGAAGGGGAAAAGGAAAATGAGTGCATGATGCATAGCATAAAACCCCAACTTAGGGGTTAGGAGGAGGAGCAGGAGAAGGGGGGAGGAGGGGAGAAGGAAAAAGGAGGAGGGGGAGGGGGAGGGGGAAAGGGGAAAAAGTATTACAAAAGGATTACATAGGAAAACAGACACCAGGAGACCTATTGGCCCAAGGCGGGGGTATCTGTGAACTCATACTACTAACTATCAACTATTGTAAAGAAAACAGTTGGAAAAGGAAAACCATGTCCTTAAAAGAAGATAGGAACATGGAAGTTTGTAGTGCAGAGAATTTAAAGGGTATGATATATACTAACTACAAAAATACCCCCTACCCCTACAACTAAACGATTTTCCCCCGGGGCTTTAAAAAATGAATTCGCAGGGCACTATCAAACCCATTTTTCTTTACAATTGCGCGTTTTAAAACTGTTTTTGAATGTAGGGTTTTTGTTTCTGGGCTTCGACAAAATTTGCGGGAATTGTTCCATTTGAACAACAAAATCTCACATTAAATAATTTTTCGGAGATCCCGTGATGCAACGTTTTACCGGTTTTTAAAATTTTTTAAACCCTTATTTCTTTTTTGCCCCCTGGGGGTTTAAAGGGTCGAATAGGTTTTTCTTGATTAAAGACATCAAAGCCTTTTTTTAAAAGGGATTTTTTTTTAAAGTTTTTTCCCCCATCAAAATCCCCACGGATTTTACGTCCCTTTTTTAAGGAAAAAATATTTAAATTTTCCCCAGTCTCTCTTCATAAGATGAATTTCGCAGGGAGGAGGAGGGGGGGAGGAAAAAGAAACACAAACACACACACCCCCTCTTCTCTCTCCTCTCTCTCCTCTCTCTTCTCTCTCTCTCTCTCCTTTTCTCCTCTCTCTCTCTCTCTCTCTCTCTCTCTCTCTTTTCCGGAGGTTTTTTAAAAATCTTTTTAGGGAAGGGGGGAAAAAGGGTGGTGACACCCTATCCCGGGCGTGATCAGGCCGTGAGTGAAATTTCAAAACCCCCTTTACTTGCAACCCTATTTTCACACAAAAAACGACATTTGGTTTTAAAACCAGCACAAGTGTTACCATGGCAATTTTCTCTCCGCTCTCTCTCCTCTCTCTCTCTCTCTCTCTCTCTCTCTCTCTCTCTCTCTCCTCTCTCTCTCTCCTCTCTCTCTCTCTCCCTATCTCTTTTCTCCCAGTTTGAACACGAGGGAAAAAAAAATTAATATTTAAATGAATTGTTGAATTTCTGTACTCATAAAAATTGAAAAAAGAGAGAGAAGAGGGGAGAAGGAGGGGAGAGGGAGAGAGGGAAGAGAGAGAGGGAGAGGGGAAAAGAAAGAGGGGAGAGAACGAGAGAGAGAGAGAAGAGAGAGAGAGAGAGGGGAGAGAGAGAAGAGAGAGAAATTATCCCTTTTTACCTTTCTCCTTAAACCCTTTGCTTTTTTCCTTTTTACCCCCTAATTTCCCCCCCCCCTCTCCCCCCCCCTTTCCCCCGCCCAAATTCCCCCTTCCCCTTTCCCCCCCCTTCGTTCCCCTTGCGTTTTTTCTTAAGGGAAAAAATGACTTTCTCCTTCACTTTCCCCCTATTCTCTCTCTCTCTCTCTCTCTCTCTCTCTCTCTCTTCCCCCTCTCTCTCTCTCTCTCTCTCTCTCTCTTATCGGGCCTTTTTTTCTTCCGTCTACAATTTTCCTTTCGTTTTTATTATCTTCGTCTTGTTTCCCAAAGCTTTTAAGGAGAAGAAAGAAAAAAAGAAAAGAAAGAAAAGAAAGAAAAGAAAGAAAAAAAAAGAAAAGAAAGAAAGAAAAGAAAAAAAAAAAAAAAAAAAAAAAAAAAAAAAAAAGAAAAGAAAAAAAAAAGAAAAAAAAAAAAAAAGAAAGAAAAAAAAAAGAAAGAAAAAAAAAAGAAAAAGAGGGGAAAAAAAAGAAAAAAAGAAAAAAAAAAAGAAAAAAAAAAAAGAAAAAAAAAAGGGAAAAGAAAGAAAGAAAAGAAAAAAAGAAAAAAAAGAAAAGAAAAAAAAGAAAAAAAAAAAAGAAAAGGAAAAAAAAAGAAAAAAAAGAAAAAAAAAGAAAAGAAAGAAAAGAAAAAAGAAAGAAAAGAAAGAAAAGAAAAAAAAAGAAAAGGGAAAAAAGGGAAAAATTAAGAAATACCCGAAAAGGGGAAAAAAAAATAATAAAAAAAACGGAAAAAAATAATTTAAAAAAATTTAAAAAAAAAAAAGGGAAAAAAGGAAAAGGGGGATTTTAACACGAGAGGGGAAGAGGGGGACGGGGGGAGAGAGGGAGAGAGGGGAAAAGAAAAAGAGAGAGGGGGAGGAGAGAGAGAGAGGGGAAAAAGAGAGAGGAGAGAGGGGAGAGGGGGAAAGAGGGGGGAGGGGAGAAGAGAGAGAGGAGAGAGAGAGAGGAGAGAGGAGAGAAAAATCAGTACCCGCACAAGCATATTTGAGAATTCCCCAGTACACACCAACATTCACCCCACCACACACCCAACCCACACACACACACCCCACACAACACACCCACAACACCGTAGGTACCTTGGGTTTTTTTTAAAAAAAAACCCCTGGAAAGGTGATGGAGCTTTAAAGGGGGGAAATGGGGGAAAGGGGGAAAAGGGGGGGAAACATGTAGGGGGAGTAATGAAGGGGATGGTATAAAGAGGGGGTAAGGGGAAGGGGGCCGAGAGGGGGGAAGGGGGGGGGGGAAAAGGGGGGTTTTTAGGAAGGGGAAGGGGAAAAGGGGGAAGGGGGGGGTTTTTGGAAGGGAAGGGGAAGGGGGGGAAAAGGGGGGGGAAAAGGGGGAAAAGGAAGGGGGAAAGGGGAAAAGGGAAGGGGGGATTTGGGGAAAGGGGAAGGGAAGAGGGGGGAAAGGGGGTTTTTTAGGGAAAGGGGAAAGGGGAAAAGGGAAAAGGGGGGATTTGGGAAAGGGGGAAAGGGGGGCGGGGGGAAAGGGGGGGGGGTAGGAAGGGGAAAAGGGGGGGGGGAAAAGGGGTTTTTAGGGGAAGGGGAAAAGGGGGGCGGGAAGGGGGGGTAGGGGAAGGGGGAAGGGAAGAGGGAAGGGGGTTTTTTAGGAAGGGGGAAAGGGAAAGGTTTTTAAGGGGGGGGGGTATGAAAAGGGAAAAGGGGGGGGGAGGGGGAAAGGGGGTTTTAGGAAAGGGGGAAAGGGAAGAGGGAAGGGGGTATAGGAAGGGGAAGGGAGGGGGGAAGGGGGTATAAGGGGGAAAGGGGAAAGGGGAAAAGGGAAGGGGGTTTAGGGGAAAGGGGAAAAAAAGAGGGGAAAGGGGGGGATAGGAAGGGGGGAAAGGGGGCGGGGGGGGAAGGGGGTTTTAGGAAGGGAAAGGAAGGGAAAAAATTAAAAAAGGGGGATATGGAAGGCGGGGGGAAGAAAAAAGGGAAGGGGGGGCTAGGAAGGGAACGGAGGGGGGAAGGGGGGATAGGAAGGGGAACGGAGGGGGGAAGAGGAGATATGAAGGGGAAGGGAGGGGGGAAGGGGGGATATGGAGGGGAAGGGAGCTATGGGTAATAAGGAAGGTGAATTATGAGTAGAAATCACACCCCGTACGTGGGAAAATTTAAAAATTTTTAAAAAAAAGTAGAAAGGGGGGAGGAAAGAAAAAGGGGGGAAAAGGGGGGGGGAGGGAAAAGGGGGGGTAGAAGGAGGGGTAGAGGGGGGGGGAGATAGGAGGGGGGAGAGGAGGGGTTTTAAAAAAGGTTTTTTAGATGTAGACAGGTAAACAGGTGGGTAGATAATGATAGTGTTAATATACAGATAAGTAGATAAGTGTGTAGATAGGGAGATAGATAGAGGTAATAGGAAGGTAGTGGCTGGTAGGTAAATAGATAGATAGATAGATAGAGGTAATATGAAGGTAGTGGTTGGTAGGTAAATAGATAGGGAGATGATTTGAGGAATGGGGAAGGGAGTGGTTTGGGAGGGGAAATAGATAGGGAGATAGATAGAGGTAATAGGAAGGTAGTGGTTGGTAGGTAAATAGATAGGTAGATAG
>JACEEZ010025083.1:2500-19066 GCA_016584305.1 Chionoecetes opilio
CTACCAGATCATTTGATAAAACAAAAGCAGACATCCTTATGCAAGACGGTGCACTTGTCATAAAGCTACATCTGAGTAGTGGCTCAGTGATGGTGATGTGAAGTACGTATAGGATTGGCCAGGTTACAGCCAGACTTCAATCCAAAGGAAAACTTGTGGTCCCTCATTAAACGTCGCCTCCTTGACATCGATACGTAGTCACCCCCTAAGGAAGAGGCTGCCATCCGGAAGATTTGGGACTCATTCCTGCTGAGAAACTCCAAAACCAAGCTGATTCCATCCCAAGGAGGCTGGAAGTGTGAAACGTCCAGGGCTACGCCACGAAGTACTAGAGGGTGGGTGAGTGTTATTTTTGTTTATTAATAAAGTGCTAACCCACAAGACTACTGTATACTGGACTTTTTACTCATTTTTGGGCTATTCCAGTAGAGGCCAGTTTTGCGATTCCTGACATTTTCGAACATCGCTCCCATTTCCCTTCCTTGGGTTATCAGTATAAATGAATTACCGTTATCTTCATAAATGTTTGTTCTAAATATTATCAAAAAAAAAAACTGTAAAATACACTAAAAAAATGACATTATGAGTCAAGAAATATGGATGAACTTAAACTCTTCGCCATTTAATATTTTGCGAGAAAACATTTTACATGAAACATATCAATAGAAGCGGAATTGTATTAGCTTTCCATTGATATATTTCGTCTGATGAATGAATTAGAACCATACATAAATTAGCGTTAACTAAACAAATAACCTCATCAAGCGGGAAAATTACCCAATTGATGATGTTATTTATTTAGTTAACGCTAATTTATGCATGGTTCTAATTCATTCATCAGAAAACAAAATATAGCAATGGAAAGTTAATAAAATTCCGCTTCTATTGACATGTTTCATGTAAAAAGTCTTAACGCAAAATATTAAATGGCGAAGAGTTTAAGTGAATATTAAGTTCATGCATATTTCTTCACTCTCATAATGTCATTTTTTTAGTGTATTTTACTGTTTTTTTATTTGATAATATTATAGAACAAACATTTGCGAAGATAACGGTATATCATTTATACTGATAAACCACAGGAAGGGAAATGGGGGTGATGTTCGAAAATGTCAGGAATCGCAAAACTGGCCTCCACTGGTCATGGGCGGGTTGGCGCAGGGCACGAGTAGCAAGTCCAGTATAGAGTAGTCTTTGGCTAACCATAACAATTTTTTTTTAATCTTTTAGCTCACGACCTAACTTTCTGCACAGACTGTAGATCACTAAAGTTTTTGCTCATGTTTCACTGTCCTATCACCCACTCTTTCTTTTTCATTAATGATCTTCTAAGTCCTATCTTCATGTCCTATCAACTCCTACGCTGATGATTCTACCTGCATTTTTCAACGTCGTTCATTTGACGTCCAACTCAAAAGGAACTAAGTGACTCACAAAGAGACTCACAGAGTGCCTAATTTCTGATATTTCTATAATTTTTGAATGGGGCAAAGCAAACCTTGTTTTGTCATGCCTCAGAAACTCAATTTCTTCACCTATCTACTCAACATAACCTTCCAAACAACTATCCTCTCTTCTTTAATGACACTCAACTGTCTCCCTCTTCTACAATGAACATTCTTGGACTATCCTTTAATAAAAATCTGAACTGGAAATCTCGCATCTCATCTCTTGCTAAAACGGCTTCTAAGAAGTTAGGTGTCCTGTGGCATCTGCGTCCATTTTTTTCTCCCTCCCAGTTGCTTGCTCTGGGCCTTATCTGCCATGTATGGAGTACGCCTCTCATGTTTGGAGGGGATCCACTCATACAGCTCTCCTAAACAGTGTATTATAAAGCTTTTAGTCTCATTAACTCCCCTCCTCTTGTAATGCCCATTATTCGGGAGATGATGGTATGAGAATTATTATTATAAATTCCCGAGCTATGTCTTGTCAGTAGGTAATTTTTTTCTCTATGTCTCACGGGTGACTCATCGCCCTGCTATCATTACCACCATTTTGTTTATCTTCTATCCTTCTTCCGCCATTTTCTTTCTTCCTTCTTTCACACCCTCTCTCCCCCCCCCGATGCGAGCCCAAATTCGGGGATAATTATTCTGCGATCAGTGATAACTAATGATTCATTTTTTTTTCTTTTGCAGCCATTGGTCAGCCAGGAACCTTCCCAGAGTTTTAAGTCCTTCAAAATAATCCCATCGTTAGGTTTTATGGCCCTAATATGGGCGTTGTAGAAAGGATCCCCCCAAAATTAAAAGCCCCCCAATGAATCAAAGCAAGATTCAATACCACCTCGCTCTGAAACAGGTGTTCGGTTTGTCAAATTTTCATTAAACCAACCTTCGTGAACTTTTAGATCAATATTAAATTTTTTACATCAAAGAAAACGGTTTTGGTATTGGGGGCGGCCTCTTGGGGATACGCGGTTTTCTTTATTAAAAGTAGTCCGGGATTAAATTTGTTCTTTTTAAAGGGTCCCCAGAGGTTTCCCAAACAAGTTTTTTTTTCTTGGGGGGGGGGTTCCCGGGGGCACCGCAGCTTCCCTCTCCACTTTTTCAAGGTAAAAAATATCCGCCCCAGCTCCGGTTTTTTGCTCCCCTGTAAAACCATCATTATTTCTATTAAATATATAGGTCGTTCAGGGGGCCTAAGGCATAGATATTCCCCCCACCCTTTTATAACGATTTAACAAGTCTTCCCCCCCATCTTCAGGCCGTCCGGTCCCTTCAAAAGAAAAGGGTTTTTACTGTAACACACACACAATACTTTTCCCCCCTATTCTTTTCTACTAGAACCATTTTCCAGGTGATTTATAAATATTAAGTATTATGTTACCCTAGTGTAGGGCAATGCACGAATAGAAATTCTAGTGAAGGAGGTTATGCCAGAAGAGTTTTATCTCATCACTAAGGAAACCTAGGTCAGAGCGTGAAGTCGCATTTCTTGTCAGAGGGGTTTTTTCCGATATAGTGTTAACCCTTATCTGAAGTGTCTAAGTGAGAGTTTTCCCATTTTTAAAAAAAAGGGATTTCATTTACAATAAGTTTTTGTGTTATTATAAAAACCCCAGGTGATTTTTCTGAGTTAGGAAAATAACCCCACAATTCCCAAAAAGAGTTCCCCTTTTACTAGGTATAACCTAGTCCCGAACGACTACCAAAGACAATCTAGTATAAATTAATCTAACGGCCCCGGGAGAAATCAACAAAAATACCTCAGGGCGGTGGAGCTAACCCCTAACCTAAAAATTATTACCCCTCCCCTTAAGAACCCCCCTTGTTCGTCCCTTCCGTAGTGAAAGTGGCACACTACATCAGATAGTGGTCAAAAGACAAAATTAAATCTCCCTCAAGTTGAAATCATTACAAATAACCCCCATAATATCATTCAAGTAACGTTGACGAGTTTTTAAACCCCAAACCCATTTTCCCCCAATTTTCCTAACACACTGGTACATAGCGGGGTATTTTATTCCTAAAAATAACAGCAAAAAAAAAGCGCACCTGGGAAAATAAATCAAGAATAAAAATTTTCAGAAAAATTTTCATATAGTAATCGATCAATAGTGGCTATTAGATTCTCCCCCTATAAACCAAACACAATACATACTAAAACCCCCCATGGGGAGCGTGAGGGGGTAAGAAGAAGCCTAGCCGCCGCATCTAGCCGTCAACTCCCCACCGGGGACAGCCACCAGCCCACCCTAGCGACACAGCCAGCGATACCCGGCGTCCCAGGCCGCGGCCCTTCGCCACCCCCTTAGAGCCTGCCACGCGCCCGCGCCCGGCCGTCAATCGGCCACCCTTCTCATCCCCACGCCCCCTAGCAGCGACGTTCACCCAGCCCCCCGCCCATACAGCCAGCCGCCGTAGCCCTTTTCCCTGTAGCCCCCATCAACACGCCTCGACACCACCCCCATGGCAAAGAAAGGACGTGAACCCGCTGGGAGGAAGTCTGGTCTCTCTCAGCCTTCCCCACTGACGTGTCATGAGTTACGCTAAACCCCAGCGCTAAGAAATTACATCATCGCCGCGGTGAGGACATCGTGGACCCACCCCCAAAAAGAAACACAGACTCAAGCAAGATAGCTTTTAGTTTTCCAAAGACCCTAAGGAGTTTCCGACAAGAAAATGGTTCCTTGGGTTTGTCCGTCCCCCAAGGTACCCGAATCTACAGCGCCAACTTTCCATCCCCCGGCTGAACAAGGACCCAGCACTTTTGCTGCGTCATAGCAAGGAGCCGACGACATCGTTCCGCACCCCAAAGCTTCACAACCCACCTAGGGAGACCTCCGAAGACTAATCCGGAGGTTCAGTGCAGTGTTAGTTTTGAATTGTTAAATGTTTGAAAATCAAGGAAAAATTATTTTAACATAAAATTTAAAAATTATTTTATGAACGTTAAATTTTTTTTTTTATGAACTTTAAAGTTTATACCCACTCGGTTTTGGGTATTTTTAGGTCACCCCGGGTTTTTTACTCTTGTGGAAATCAATAGAAAAGTTAAATGTAAAAAAATTTACAAGGATTCAAAAAAAATTGAGGGGCGTATGTTCGTAAATATCCCGGTAAAAAGGTTTTATTTTGGGGTACCAGTCTCAGTTGAATTCATAAAAAGACTCAGTCTGGTTCGGTGAGTCTTTAAGGTATTTTTAAATTTGTTACAATAACACGACCAGGGATATTCCGGGAAGATTAAGCGAAAAAGGGGTTCATGAACTTAGGAGTCAGAGGTGATGTAGTGTCAGACTAGATGAAACATTTTTTCTAGGAGAATTCCCCTGTCCCTAGAAGCGGAGCGTCCGATTCCAGGGCGAACCGGTCAGGGGGAGGGGTATTTTAATTCGAGAAGTAGACTACCTTTTCCCTTTCAGTCAACCAGCTTGCCGGGGTGACGGACCTTTCAGGACTTTCGGGCCCTTTTTCTTTAAAAGGTAAGCTGGCTGCGCCCCTGGGGTATATTCTGCACCGAGAATGCGGGGCTAAGCAAAGGTTGAGGTCACGTTTATTACCCAGGTTCAGGTTTACTGGGTACTTTTTTCATTTGGGTTTTCGTGAAACTAACACAAAAGACCCCCCGTTTTCAAAAACAGAAAATTTATTAATTCACTCTAAATTCGTCCCAACAACCTCCTTTGAAGCAGCTTTAAAAAAGGAAACATGATCCGAAGTAGGCTTTGTGCCCTAGAATTTTTAATTTTTCCCCGGGGAATAGACGGGTAATGCCCCTTTTTTCGGGGGATGATGGGATGGAATTATTTTAAATTCCCACTATGTTTGCAGTAGGAATTTTTTTTTTCTATGTCCACGGGTGATCATCGCCCTGCTATCATACCCCATTTGGGTTTTTCTTTTTACCTTTTTCCCCCATTTTCTTTTTCCTTCTTCACACCCCTCTCTCCCTCACAGCCGATGCGGTCCCCAAAATTTGGGGTAATTATTCTGCGTCAGTGAAAATAATGATGTCAGTTTTTTTATCTTTTTCCCGCCACTGGTCAGACCAAGGAACTCTCCCAGAGTCTTAAAAGTCCCCCTTTAAAATATCCCTTTGGGTTTTTGGGTTATGGTCATATATGGGCGTTGTAGTAAGGATCCCCGCTAAAAATTAAAGCCCACCAAGAAACTAAGAAGACTTAAAACCCTCGTCGAAAAAAAGGGTTCGGATTGTGATTTACATGTAAAAAACCCAACCTTCGTGAAAATTAGATAATATTAAATTCTTCTACATCAAATAACTGGGTTGTATTAGGGGGGGCCTCTTTTGGGGGTACGCGAGTTTTATTTCTTAAATATTTTGCCTGGATTTTAATTTTTATTTAAGGTCCCAACCCCGGCCCTTTCCCAAAAAAGTTCTTTTTTTTGGGGCGGTTTCCTAGGGCCCGCAGTCTTCCTTCCATCTTCAAAGGGAAGATATCCCCCCCGGCTCCGGTTTTTTGCTCCCCCTTTTATTCCATCTATATATTTTATTAAATAATAGGTACAGTTCAGTGTCACTAAGGGATAGATATTCCGCCCCTCCTATAGCGATATTAAAAGAGTCCCTTTCCCCCTCCACTCTTCAAGGCCCTCCCTTCGCCTTTAGAAAACCACATGGTTTTTTTCTGTAAAACACACACAAAACTGGTTTGCCTATTTTCTTACTAGAATACCTATTTCCAGGTTGGATTTAAAATTTAAATATTTTGTACCTAGGTAGGGCAAGCCTGATAAAATTCTAGTGAGGAGGTTTTTTGCTCAAAGATTTTATCCACATAAGGAAGATTCCTAGCAGACTGAAGTGCATTTCTTATGTCCGAGTAGGTTTTTTCCCATTAGTGTTAAAACCCTTTTATGCGAGATATCTCAAGGAGAACTTCCATGTTTACAAAATAAATGGATTTTTATTTTAAAATATAGTTTTTTGTGTTATTTTTGAAAACCCAGGGATTTTTCGAGTAGGAAAATAAATTCCCCCCATTCCAAAGGTTTCCCCCTTTTTCTAGGTATAACCCCAGAACGACCACGCTACCAAGATCAATTAATTAAAATTAACTAAAGTGCCCCGGGAGTAATCATGCGAAATACTCGTCAGGGCTGGGGCAGCAAACCCCAACCTAAAATTATTATCCCCCCCCTTAAAATCCCCCCGTTAGATCTCCGTAGTGAGAGTGGTCACACTACAATCGATGTGAAGTCAGAAGACTAAGTTTAATCCTCCCCCCCCCAAGTTTTTCATTTATAAATCATCCCCAAAATACATTTAAGTAACTTTACGAGTTATAATACCCCAGACCAGTTTCCCCCAAATTTTTCCCTCAACACACTCTGACTACTTCTTCAATCCCCTTAAAACACCGCCACACTGGTTTTCTTTCCATCTTCCACCTATTTTCCCTGCTCACTCCTTCTGAAAAATTAAAAACTCATGCCTCCCCACTCCTGCGGACTTGCGCATACAGCTTCTACTCCTTCTCATCCCTATTTTTGGGATAGGATTTGAAAGATTCTAACATTTTTAAACATATTTTTCAACACATAATTTTATAGTAAATAGTACAGTAAAATTTGGCACTTAAATAATTAACGTTTTAATAAGGAGATAAATGATTTTTTAATGATCAGCGAGCCATTATACCTTTTGGGGTTTGATGAAAACCCCAAGAAAACAATACAAAATTACTATTGTAGCACACCCCTCATCACTGGGCAGGCGACATGAGGCCGCCCACCCTATGATTGGTAAAGACATGAAATCACAACCCCTAAAAACACAGGGTGTACATAACAAAATCTACAACTTTCACGAATACACACCTTATCACCACACATGTTTATAAAAAGACTAGCAAATTCTGCCTTTGGGCAACAAACATTTCAAAATATGCGGGTTTTCATAAAATTTTTACTCATCATTTTTTAAAAAATTTAAACCGATTTTGGACAGACCCCCCAAGAAAGGATGTTGTTTCCCTTACACATCATTGGTAAAAACATTGAAAAATATTTCCCCATATACCCATATAGGAAGGGTGTGTATGCAGCGGCAATTCCCTTTGAAAAAAAAAGGTTTTCTGGTTTTTTTAATGTTGGGTTCNTGCGGCGAGCTTTCCCGATTTGTGTAGGGACACAAAAATATCGGTAGACGACAGTACCATGCAGGTATCATGAGGCAAGGATGGGGTAATGTCACCGTGGTTATGCAACTTGTTTATGGATGAGATAATAAGATAAATCAAAGCAAAGGTTGGTGATGTTGGTATAGACTCAAGAGTATTCATTGGCTCGTCAAGTAACACTAAACCATGATGTAGCACTACTACATCAAAGACAACAAAAGGAACTCAATTAATAAGGTATTTTAATACTATCATAACCATGAATATGTACAGCCTACAAAGAGAAGATTACGACGATGAAAAAAATTTGAGTTGTTTTGGCGAAATTGATATTCCAGGTGCTATATTTCCGTGCTCGCTGACAACACTAGAGAAGACCTGAGGGGATGGTTGATGTGCAGAGGCTTCTAAACCAGGAAAAACAGTCACAGCAGAGTCTCATTAAGAAGTAAGCAAGTGGTAGGGACACATTACGTACCTACCAGTTGCTTACCTTTGACGAGGCTCTATTATGACTCTGTTTTCTGGTTTAGAAGCCTCTGCACATCAGCCATTACCTCAGGTCTTCTCTATAGTGTTGTCAGCGAGAACAGAGCACAGTAATATAGCACCTGGAATATCAATTTCGCGCAAAATAATCGAAATTCTTCCATCGCCGTAGTTTTCCCTTCGTAGGTCCACCCGCGGCGACCCCGCCTTATCCCCACAATGCACGATGTAAACAAACCGTGACGTAGTATGTCTGGGGCCCATTGTGTTTGTGTGTTAACTGGGAAACCAACTCGTTCTCTCTGCCTCTCCCTCTTCTCTCTCTACTCCCTCTATCTTCTCTTCTCTCTCTATCTCTCTCTCTCTCTCTCTCTCTCTCTCTCTCTCTCTTCTCTCTCCAATGATAGTAGTAAAAGTAGTATTTATTATATTACAAAAATCGTATATGTAGGAGGAGGAGGAAAAGGAGGAGGGAGGAGAGCCGTGTTACCTCCACCCAACTCCTTCCCTCCTTCTCCCTCCTCTCTCCTCCCTCCTTCCTTCTAACCTCACCTATTAATAATCCCTCTCTCTCCTCTCTCTTCTCTCTCTCTCTCTCTTCTAACTACTACTTCTCTCCTCTCTCTCTCTCTCCTCTCTCTCTCTCGTTCTCTCTCTCTCTCTCTCTCTCTCTCTCTCTCCTCTCTCTCTCTCGCTCTCTCTCTCTCTCTCCTCTCTCTCTCTCTCTAGTACCATATTAAATATTGAAGTTAATATCATTTCATTTCATTTCATTCATTCCATTCATTAGATTTGTCTCCTGAACAGTACCAGTTAATAGCTATAAAAGAGAGAGAGAGAGAGAGAGAGAAGAGAGAGAGAAGAGCAGGAGAGATGAGAGAGGGACGAAGACGAGAGCAGAGAGAAGAGAAGAGAGAGAGATGGAGGAAGGAAGAGAGAGAGAGAGAGAGAGAGAGAGAAAAAAAAAAAGTATGTCGACAATAAGACAACTGGCAACCTAATTTTAAGAGGAAAGCATTGTGGTGTGGTTGTCCATGGTAACGAGCAGCGTCCTGCGGGTAGATATTGTACTACTGATCATTTAATTAAAGATTATATATATATTACCCAACATACATAAAAAGAAAGAGAAAAATGCACTGGTTAAATGTATAGAGAAAAATGTTCTTGTATTGAGAGATTTATAGTTGTCCACATATTTTTGAGACGAAACATGGCCACCTGGCGAGAGGTGAGTTTAACTACAAACAGTGATAAGTCGAATTGTGTAGGAATTCTGTCCTAGTGTAAAATATTATACTTTATTTATTGGTTAATCAGATGAATTGAATGAGTTACAACTTTGTTACAATTAGAAGGGTAAAAGCAGTTTCAATCAATACTCACTATTGAACAATACCCTACTGATATAACTAGGGGCCTGTGCCCCCCCGGACCCCCCTTGCTAGTTCACTAACCTAAACTAAATTTTCATTTATGCGCATACTGTTTTTGAGGACGAAACTTGTCATGAATAGTTTTAAAATATGTTTGAATTTATCTGATACTTATTTTTGGGTGTTTTATTTTCTGATTTAAAAATCGCTTACAGTATATTAAATGAATGTTAGATATTATATTTTCATATATTATTTCCAGATTAGGACGCACACTGCTAGATTTTGAAGATATAGAAGTGCTTGATCCAGCCAAAGCAGAATGGATCAGATTGCCAAGACAAACTGTGAAAGACAGAAAGACAGCCTACGATTTGTTCCTGAGCGAGACTGAGTTGGAATTAAAAGTTGGTTGGTAATAAAACATACTGAAAACATTTCTAATGTTTAATATCACAAAACCTATATATTGTGTTGTCTTGTACTTGTAAGTGGTGAATGAGATTAAATGATTAATATCACAATTGCCTTTGGAAGTATGATTGATTGTAGCATGTTAGGTTAAGTGGGAACTATATTTAATGATTTATATCCACTGCTGGAAGTATCTGATAGTGTGTGTAGCAGGTTAGGTTAAGTGAGTGAACTATTGTAAATGCCCATTATTCGGGAAATAGTAGGAAAATTATTATGAAATTCCCGAGCTATGTCTTGTCAGTAGTTAATTTATTTCTCTTTGTTAAGGATGACTCATACGTATTTCTACCTTCCGCCATCTTCTCTCAACATTTGGCCATCCTAGACGCCATTTGTTCTATCTTCTTTCGTTTTTTTACCCGTCACTTTTTTTCTTTCCTTCCATTCCCTCCTCACATACGTATGCGAGTCACCATTCGTGGGATAATTATTCTGCGATCAGTGATAAACTAATGATGTCAGTTCTTTTATCTTTCCCCAGTTATCTGATCAGACCAAGAAACTCTCCAAGAGTCTTAACGTCTTTCAAAATAATCCCTATCGTCATCGGTTATGGTTATACATGGACGTGTTATTAAAGATACACGCAAACATCAAAACCCACCAAATTTCTAGGTTCACTTCCAGACCCTTTCGCTCTTAAAAATGCGTTCCGGGACTATCGACATGTACATATAAAAACCATCCTTCGTGGATATTAGATTAAAAACATTAAATTCTTATATCAAAGTAGCCAGTTGGTATTAGGGACAGCCTTTTCTGAGATACGCGAGTTTTCATTACTTAAATAGTTATTTCGGGATATAAGCTTTTCATTTGTGGTCACGGCGACACCATTCAAAACGATTTCCCTTTGGGTACGGGTGGACCATAACGCCCACACGGGCAGTCTCCATCCATCTCTCGCTCAGGTAGGTCGCTGACCAGTGCTCCTGTTTCCCCCCCCTTTTTCCTTGTTATCATTATTTTTATCTATATTTTCCAATATGAGTATCTATGTTTAGTGTACGCTAACGTACAAGAGGTCCACCCAATCCTTATAAGTATTATTAAAGAGTCTCCATCCATCTCTCGCTCAGGGAGAGCTTCAGCGGGAGGCGTCTCACGCTTCCTCTCAAGAACACATGGTCATGTCCACACATCCAACTCCTTATTCTCACATTCTCTTTCCTATATATATATATATTCAAGGTATACCTATAGTGCTCAGTCGATGGGTATATAAGTGGTAATTCTAAGAATGATTTGGAAGGGAAATATGCTCTATTGTAGCTTGCCCGTTCCAGATTAGAGTTTATATGTGTCTACGGTCTCCAACAGCAATAATGTTTCATGGCGAATAAATAGGATTTCATTTACAAATAAGTTCTTGTGTTATTATGAAAACCCAGGTGATTATTCGTATTAGGAAAATAATTCCCCACACTTCCAAAAGAGTTCCGCCTTATCGGTATAATTCCACGTACCAATCACGACTACCAAGATCAATCTAATATTAATATAATCAAACGTGCCCAGGGAGTAATCATAGCGAAATACTCGCCGGGGCTGGTGGCAGCAAAATCCCTTTCCCCTTAAGTATACCCCTTGTTCAGTACTCTCCGTAGTGAGAAGTGGTACACTACAATCAGATAGTGAAGTCAGAAGACTAATTTAAATCCTTCCTTCAAGTTGTAATCTTTTATCAAATCATCCCCAAGTAATATCATTCAAGTAACGTTGACGAGTTATAATACCCCATACCTATAACCCCAAATTTCCATCATGACACTGGTGACTATAGCGGTGGTATATTATTTCCTAAAAATAACAGCAACAGAAGCGCACCTGGGAAAATAAATAGCAAGATAGTCAAATTTCAGTAAATTTTCATATAGTAATCGATCATTATAGTAGGCTTATTAGATCTCTCCCCCTATAAACCAAACACAATACATACATGAACCCATGACCATGTGAGCGTGAGCGGTAAGAAGCAAGCCGTAGCCGCCGCATCTAGCCGTCAACTCCGCCAGCCGGGACAGCCAGCCAGCCACACGCCTAGCCGACACAGCCAGCGCATACCGCGCGTCCCAGGCCGTCGCGCCCTTCGCCACGCCCTTAGAGCCTGCCACGCGCCTCGACGCCCGCTCGCCTCAACTCGGCCACCCTTCATCATCGCCACGCGCCTAGCAGCGACGTTCACCTCAGCTCCGCCGCCCATCACAGCCAGCCGCCGTAGCCGCTGTTCCTGTAGCCGCCATCCACACGCCTCGACACCACCACCATGGCAAAGAAAAGGACGTGAAGCCGCGTCGGGAGGACAGCTTGGATCTCTCTCAGCCTTCCCACTGACGTCGTCATGAGTTACGCTAATAACCCCAGCGCTAAGAACATCTACATCATCGCCGCGGTGAGTGACATCGTGGACGCCACCTCCAAGAATGAAGACACAGACTCAAGCAAGGATACGCTCTTAGTTTCCAAGATCCTAGAGGAGTTTCCAGACAAGAAAATGGTTACCTTCTCGGTTGTCCCGTCGCCTAAGGTAGCCGAATCATACAGCGCCATACTTTCCATCCACCGGCTGAACAAGGACGCCAGCGGACGTTTGCTGCGTCGATAGCAAGGAGCTCGACGACATCTGTTTCCGCACTCTCAAGCTTCACAACCCGACCTACGGAGACCCATAGAAGACTAATCCAGGAGTGTTCAGTGCAGTGTTAGTTATGAATTAGTTAAATGTTAGAAAATCAAGGAAGAATTATTTTGAAACATGAACATTGAAAATTATATTTATGAACGTGAAATTTTATTTTATAAACTTGAAAAGTTTAATACCTACTCTGGTTAGGGTTAGTTGTAGCGTCACCGGTTATTACTCTTGTGGAAATCAAATAGGAAAAGTGGTAAATGTAAAAAAAAAAATTGACAAGGATTCAAAACTAATTGAGGGTCAGTATGTTCGTAATATATCCAGGTAAGAGGTTGATTGGGATACCAGTCTCAGATGAATTTCATTAACAGACTCAGTCTGGTTCGGTGAGTCTTCAAGGTTTTAATATCAAGTTACAATCAAACACGACCACGTATATCAGGTGAAGATTAAGCGAAAAGTGTCAATGTAACTTAGTGAGTCAGAGGTGAGTGTAGTGTCAGACTAGATGAAACAATTTGGTCTAGGAGATTTCTCATGTCTAGAAGTCGGAGCGTCTGATCTCACGGGCGAAGCTGGTTCAGTGGGAGGAGTATTTTAATTCGAGATAGTAGTACTACGCTTCTCACCTTACAGTCAACCAGCTTGCGGTTGTGACGGACATTTCAGACTTGCAGGGCTCTTATCATTTACCAGAGGTAAGCTGGCGTGCGCCTCTGGGATATATCTCTGCACCGAGAATGCGGACTAAGTCAAGGTTGACGGTCACGTTCATTACCCAGGTATCAGGTTGACTGGGATACTTCCTTTCATTGGATTTTCGTGTAATCTAAACACAAAGCAGACCCCCCGTTTCAAAGAACAGAAGAATTTCCATTAAATTCACTCTAAATTCGTCCCATACACACCTCCTCTTGGACGCAGTTTTAAAAACGGAAACATGATCCGTAAGTATTACTTTGATATCAGAATTAATTTTTCCGGAGAATAGGACGCGTGTAATGCCCATATTCGGGAAAATAGTAGGAAAATTATTATTATGAAATCCCGAGCTATGTCTTGTCAGTAGTTAATTTTTTTCTCTTGTTAAGGATGACTCATCGTATTTCTACCTTTCCGCCATCTTCTCTCAAACATTGGCCATCCTAGACGCCAATTTTGTTCTATCTTCTTCGTTTTTACCCGTCACTTTTTCTTCTTCCTTCCATTCCCTCCCTCAATACCGTATGCGAGTCACCATTCGTGGGATAAGTATTCTGCGATCAGTGATAACTAATGATGTCAGTTCTTTTTATCTTTCCCCAGTTATCTGATCAGACCAAGAAACTCTCCAAGAGTCTTAACGTCTTTCAAAATAATCCCTATCGTCATCGGTTATGGTTATACATGGACGTGTTACTAAAGATACACGCAAACATCAAAACCCACCAAATTTCTAGGTTCACTTCCAGACCCTTTCGCTCTTAAAAATGCGTTCGGACTATCGACATTACATATAAAACCATCCTTCGTGGATATTAGATTAAAAACATTAAATTCTCTTATATCAAAGTAGCCAGTTGGTATTAGGGACAGCCTTTTCTGAGATACGCGAGTTTTCATTACTTAAATAGTTATTTCGGGATTATAAGCTTTTCATTTGTGGTCACGGCGACACCATTCAAACGATTTCCCTTTGGTACGGGTGGACCATAACGCCCACACGGGCAGTCTCCATCCATCTCTCGCTCAGGTAGGTCGCTGACCAGTGCTCCTGTTTCCCCCCCCTTTTTCCTTGTTATCATTATTTTTATCTATATTTTCCAATATGAGTATCTATGTTTAGTGTACGCTAACGTACAAGAGGTCCACCCATCCTTATAAGTATTATTAAAGAGTCTCCATCCATCTCTCGCTCAGGGAGAGGCTTCAGCGGGAGGCGTCTCACGCCTTCCTCTCAAGAACACATGGTCATGTCCACACATCCAACTCCTTATTCTCACATTCTCTTTCCTATATATATATATTCAAGGTATACCTATAGTGCTCAGTCGATGGGTATATAAGTGGTAATTCTAAGAATGATTCTGGAAGGGAAATTATGCTCTATTGTAGCTTGCCCGTTCCAGATTAGAGTTTATATATGTGTCTACGGTCTCCAACAGCAATAATGTTTCATGGCGAATAAATAGGATTTCATTTACAAATATAGTTCTTGTGTTATTATGAAAACCCAGGTGATTATTCTGTATTAGGAAAATAATTCCCCACACTTCCAAAAGAGTTCCGCCTTACTCGGTATAATTCCACGTACCAATCACGACTACCAAGATCAATCTAATATTAATATTAATCAAACGTGCCCAGGGAGTAATCATAGCGAAATACTCGCGGGGCTGGTGGCAGCAAATCTCCTTCCCCTTAAGTATACCCCTTGTTCAGTACTCTCCGTAGTGAGAAGTGGTCACACTACAATCAGATAGTGAAGTCAGAAGACTAATTAAATCCTTCCTTCAAGTTGTAATCTTTATCAAATCATCCCAAGTAATATCATTCAAGTAACGTTGACGAGTTATAATACCCCATACCTATAACCCAAATTTCCATCATGACACTATATTTAATGATTATATCACTACTGGAAGTATCTGATAGTGTGTAGCATGTTAGGTTAAGTGGTGAACTATATTAATGATTTATATCACTGCTGGAAGTATATGATAGTGTGTAGCAGGTTAGGTTTAAGTGGTGAACGATAATTAATTATTCATATAACTACTGGAAATATCTGATAGTGTGTAGCATGTTAAGTGGGGATGTTAGGTTAAATGATGAATGGTTTCTGTTTACCTAAATAGATTCTGAGAAACATTATCTCAATGAGTTTCCGTCACAAAATCACTACTTTCAGAGATATAAGATGCTTTTAGTAGGAAGGAGAGTGTATAGGAGCGGGTGCAGTCAGTTCGTACACAAGTGTTTCGTACACCAGTAGATTAGTACACCAAACACAGTTGTTTCATAGTCTATATGAAACCATAATCGTTCGTACACTCAGCTCAGAGTGAACTAGTTACGAAACGACATCACGAATGTACGAAAAAAACTAAAAGTCAGTGTACGAAACAACTAACAAAACTGGCTACGAAGCAACTTTTGTACGAAAACACCCTGTAACCTATAGGATAGGAAAATATTAACTCCCTACCTTTAGACTCACTAACCTAACCCTACCTTTAGACTCACTAACCTAACCCTACCTTTAGACTCACTAACCTAACCCTACATTTTAACTATCAACTAAGGCCAAATCCCATTAAAAAAGTGATGATCTTTAATATCGATACTGGAAGTATGATCGATTGCTGCATGTTAGGTTAAGCGGGGATAAATTATATTCAATAATACAATAACTGGGAAGTATATGATCGACTGTTGCATTTTAGGTTAAGTGGTGATTGATCTTTAATAATATCACTACTGGGAAGTATATGATATAACTATTGTTGCACGTTAGATAAGTAGTGAGCGAGTTTAAATTATAAAATCAGAACTATCTTTGGTAAAATTTCGGAAGTGGGCATTCACTGATTTCGAGGTCGAAACTTAGTTTAACTGAATAGTTTGATGTGTTTTGAATGAATCTGGCACTCGTTTGTCGGAAATAAATGTTTGTTTACAGGTGTGGGGGTGCCCGCCCTGCCCGCAAACCTTAATTGCTCCGCTTCGCAACGCCATAGATTGATAATTTTCCTTTTTTCTTGATATCTTTACTAAACCAAACCCCACCTCTAACCTATCTAATTAACCTAACTTAACAGTTTATGCAGAAATAACGGTAGATTTTTGGTAGTACATGTAACACCATTATTATCAATTGCACATGGGAAATGGGGTTCAAAATATCATAATGATATTCTACACGATGATGTTTGTTTGTTGTTTGTTGTTTAGAGGATAATTCCTCAGAGCCATATGTGATCTACCGCTGCAGCAATTATAGCGCATTTTCGTGAAGT
>JACEEZ010025083.1:19191-37286 GCA_016584305.1 Chionoecetes opilio
ACGTTCCCCCTTTACGTCAACCAGCTTCGGTGTGAGGGATTTTCAGGATTTGCAGGGCTCTTATCATTTACCAGGGGTAAGCGGGGCGGCGCCTCTGGGTTATCTCTGACCGAGAATGCGGACAAAGTCAAGGTGACGGTCCGTTCATTACCAAGGTATAGGTTACTGGGATACTTCCTTCATTGGATTTTCGTGAAATCAAAAACAAGCAACCCCCCGTTTTCAAAACAGAAGAATTTCCATTAAATTCATCTAATTCGCCCCTACACACTCCTCTTGACGCAGTTTTAAAAACGGAAAACATGACCGTAAGATTTACTTTATTCAAAATTTTAAATTTTTTTCCCCAGAATAGACGCGTGTAATGCCCATTATTCGGGGAAATTTAGTGGAAAAATTTTTTTTATAAAAATTCCGACTATTCTTGTCAGTATTTAAATTTTTTTTCTCTTTTTTAAGGATGATCATGTATTTCTACCTTTCCCCATTTCTCTCAACTTTTGGGCATCCTAGACGCCATTTTTTTTCATTTCTTTCTTTTTTTTACCCGTCACTTTTTTTTTCTTCTTCCATTCCCTCCCTCACTACCGTATGCGAGTCACCATTCGTGGGAAAATTTATTCTGCGATCAGTGATAACTAATGATTCAGTTCTTTTATTTTCCGTTATTGATCAACCAAAAACTCTCAAGAGTTTTAAAAGTCTTTCAAAAATCCCTATCGTATGGGTTATGGTTATACATGGAGTGTTACTAAAATACACGCAAACTCAAAACCCAAAAAATTTTTCTAGGTTCATTTCCAGACCCTTTCGTTAAAAATGCTTTGGACTATCGACTTAATAAAAAAACCTCCTTGGGGATATTAATTAAAAAAAAAAATTCTTTATATCAAAGTAGCCAGTTGGTTTTTAGGGACAGCCTTTTTTGGATCCGATTTTCATTTTTTAAAAGTTATTTCGGGGATTATAAGTTTTCATTTGTGGGCACGGCGACACCATTCAAAAGATTTCCCCCTTTGGTACGGGTGGACCCCTAACGCCCACACGGGCAGTCCCATCCATCCTCGCTCAGGTAGGCGCTGACCAGTGCTCCGTTCCCCCCCCTTTTTCCTTGTTTTCATTATTTTTATTTTTTTCCCAAAATGAGTATCTATGTTTTGTGTACGCTAAGTACAAGGGTCCCCCATCCTTAAAAGTATTTTTAAAAGCTCCATCCATCTTTTCGCTCAGGGAGAGGGGTTCAGCGGGAGGGTCTCCGCCTTTCCCCTTTAAGAAAAACATGGGCATGTCCCCACATCCACTCCTTATTCTCACATTTTCTTTCCTATTTAAAATTATTCAAGGTATCCCATAGTTCAGTCGAGGGTATATAAGTGGTAAATTCTAGAAGATTCTGGAAGGGAAATTATGCCTTTTGTAGCTTGCCCGTTCCAGATTGAGTTTTTTATATGTGTCTACGGTCTCCAACAGCAATAATGTTTCATGGCGAATAAATAGGATTTCATTTACAAATATAGTTCTTGTGTTATTATGAAAACCCAGGTGATTATTCTGTATTAGGAAAATAATTCCCCACACTTCCAAAAGAGTTCCGCCTTACTCGGTATAATTCCACGTACCAATCACGACTACCAAGATCAATCTAATATTAATATTAATCAAACGTGCCCAGGGAGTAATCATAGCGAAATACTCGCCGGGGCTGGTGGCAGCAAATCTCCTTTCCCCTTAAGTATACCCCCTTGTTCAGTACTCTCCGTAGTGAGAAGTGGTCACACTACAATCAGATAGTGAAGTCAGAAGACTAATTTAAATCCTTCCTTCAAGTTGTAATCTTTTATCAAATCATCCCCAAGTAATATCATTCAAGTAACGTTGACGAGTTATAATACCCCATACCTATAACCCCAAATTTCCATCATGACACTATATTTAATGATTTATATCACTACTGGAAGTATCTGATAGTGTGTAGCATGTTAGGTTAAGTGGTGAACTATATTTAATGATTTATATCACTGCTGGAAGTATCTGATAGTGTGTAGCAGGTTAGGTTAAGTGGTGAACGATAATTAATTATTCATATAACTACTGGAAATATCTGATAGTGTGTAGCATGTTAAGTGGGGATGTTAGGTTAAATGATGAATGGTTTCTGTTTACCTAAATAGATTCTGAGAAACATTATCTCAATGAGTTTCCGTCACAAATCACTACTTTCAGAGATATAAGATGCTTTTAGTAGGAAGGAGAGTGTATAGGAGCGGGTGCAGTCAGTTCGTACACAAGTTGTTTCGTACACCAGTAGATTAGTACACCAAAAAGTTGTTTCATAGTCTATATGAAACCATAATCGTTTCGTACACTCAGCTCAGAGTTGAACTAGTTACGAAACGACATCACGAATGTACGAAAAAAACTAAAAGTCAGTGTACGAAACAACTAACAAAACCTGGCTACGAAGCAACTTTTGTACGAAACACCCTGTAACCTATAGGATAGGAAAATATTAACTCCCTACCTTTAGACTCACTAACCTAACCCTACCTTTAGACTCACTAACCTAACCCTACCTTTAGACTCACTAACCTAACCCTACATTTTAACCTATCAACTAAGGCCAAATCCCCATTAAAAAGTGATGATCTTTAATATCGATACTGGAAGTATGATCGATTGCTGCATGTTAGGTTAAGCGGGGATAAATTATATTCAATAATACAATAACTGGAAGTATATGATCGACTGTTGCATTTTAGGTTAAGTGGTGATTGATCTTTAATAATATCACTACTGGAAGTATATGATATAACTATTGTTGCACGTTAGATAAGTAGTGAGCGAGTTTAAATTATAAATATCAGAACTATCTTTGGTAAAATTTCGGAAGTGGGCATTCACTGATTTCGAGGTCGAAACTTAGTTTAACTGAATAGTTTTGATGTGTTTTGAATGAATCTGGCACTCGTTTTTGTCGAAAAAAAATTTTTGTTTACAGGTGGGGGGGTGCCCGCCCGCCCCGAAAAACCTTAATTGCTCCGCCTTCGCACTCCCATAGTATTGAAAATTTTCTTTTTTTCTTGATTCTTTTACAAAAACCAACCCCACCCAAACCTAATCTAATTTTAAAACCAAACAAACGTTTATGGCAGAAATAAGGGAAATTTTTTGTATACAGAAACCCCATTTTTTCTTTGCACCAGGGGAAATGGGGGTTCAAAATTTTCAAAATGAAAAATTCACACGATATTTTGTTTGTTTTTTTTTTTTGTTTAGAGGAAAATTCCTCAGAGCCTAGTGATCTACCGCTGCGAATTATAGCGCTTTTTCGTGAGTTCCCGCCCTGGTTCAGTCCAGTCCGGACCGGTAGGGGGGACTGATGGTCGCGAAAATACTCGAGACTGCCCCGTCCCATTCCCTCGTTCCCATTTGGGGGGGGCGAGTGGGCGGTACTGAAATGAACTGTGGGGGCGGCAGGCTCCATCTTGTCAATATCCTTTTTGTCGTCCGCCTTTTAAAACCCGTCTGAAAACTTTTCAACTACCACCCCGTGAATTTTGTTTATGGTCGATCATGGTGTTTCTGTCTTATCAGGGGCACGAGAAGTCCTGGTCGCCCTTTCCCCCTGACTTTTATGCGCAGCGCCCCTTCCCCCACATGGTCAAGGTGTCCGGGATGTGGGCCGGACCGGGGACTGGGCTGAAAAAACCCTTCTAGATGCCCCCCAAAAACAGTGACCGCCCGGGCTAAAACCCATCCAACCGGGCCAAACGGGCGCGAAAATACGCTATTAGTGTTGAGGCGTATTTTGTGCGTTCCCCTTGCAAGTAAAATTTTACTTTTTTAAGCTCCGCCCACTTTTTTTTTTTACTCTTTTGTGTGTACAAAAAAAACTGAGAAGAAAGCCCCGCACCAAATTTTACTTTTTTTTAAAAAATTATACGTCGTGGGTGTGGGGGGTGGTTTCAAGACCCTGGCCAATCAGATCGCGCGCATGAAAAAATTTTTTCAGAACTCCTCCCGAAATGTTTCGTTTTCCTTTAATTCTCCCCCAAATTAAACATTCTTACATGCCACACATGCAAAGGATACTGTATTTTTTAGGTAGAAAGGAGTAGAAAGGGTAGAGTGGTTTACTCTTAACAGGTAAAAAGTCAAAAATTTTAAAAAATTCTCCGGGGCGACACTGGGAAAAATTTTTTGCAATCCCCCCAGTCTTTAAAATGGGTTCCGAATCTTTGTTAGATTGTGGAAAGCACGATAAAACTTGTTTTTTGGCCATAAAAACCCTAAAATAAATAAACAATCTCTTATAATATTATAATTATTTTTAAAAATGAAATGTACTGGTACATTTTGTCATAACTTACACAGGAATGTCACCCCCCAAAAAAGTACATAAAGGAAAATACAACCCTCCAAATCCTCGAAGAACGAGGTGAGGTGCTCTGGGGTGCTCTCGGGGTTCCTCATGCTTCGCCGATTTCGGCAGCTGGCGGCCCCTACGCAGGGCTGTAGCTCCAAACTAACCCGGGGATTTTCTTTGAAAAAACCCTCATTGTGTTTTCCACACAAATTTTACCTTAAAGGATTTTTTTATCGATACCCTTCCAAACCTAACTTTTTCTAACCACCTAACCTATAGCGGTCGGCCGAAAAGGCGAACGCCTGGAGATTTGAGGCAGGAGCAGAAAAGAAAAGGGGAAAAAAAAAAAAGGAAGAGAAAGAAGGAAAAAAATGGAAAAAAGAAAGGAAAGGGAAGGGAAAGGAAGAAAAGAAAAGAGGAAAATTTATAAAGTAATGATAAATTGTTGTGTCTTCCATGTTTTTTTTTTTTTTTTTTTTTTTTTTTGGCAACATATTTTACCATTTTCCCCGTACGTCTTCGAATTACGGGGGTTTTTTTTTTAAAAAGGTTGGGGGCGGGTCTTCTGGCCCCCCCAGTGAATTGGTACTTTTTTCCTTCGTCGTTTAAAGCGTGGGGCCGCTAAATTTTTTGGATGGCAACGGGGCGGGGCTTAATAAAGTATAATTTTATTTCCCAAAGGGGACGCACAAAATACGCCTTTGGCCGAAGCCACCACCCGGGAGGGGGGTCACAAACCCCGGTAACCCCCGGTACCCATTCCTGCGGGGGGACGGGGCTCGGGTTTTAAAAAGACCCCCTTTTCTTTGCTCCCCCCGGGGATCTAACCCGGGATTCTCGGTGTGAGCCAGCGTGCTAACCACTATACTACGGGTACCGTATTAAATGTGGTAAAAATCCTAAACTTTTGGAAGCCCACTACCAAAAACAATACCCTTTTTTGCACGATTAGGTGGTAAATAAGTTAAAAGGGGTTTTTATCCAATCCCTTAGGGAGCAATGACATATTTTTGCTCGTTAGTTATTTTGATAAAACGAACTTTAAATTTTTAATAACAGTACGCTGGAAAAAGAGTAGCTACAGGAAATCACGGCATATAATTTGGGTATTTTTTGTCATTTTGCCTTCAATTACTCCTTGTGGGGAAAGGGCACCCCCTTTCCCAGTGGATATGGGGTTGCCTTAAAGGGAGCCACATGTCCTCGTAGCAGGGGTGTCGACGTAGTTTAAAACAAACTTAAAATTTCCCCGCGATTTCAAGCGCCATTTCGCAGAGTCGGCGAAATAGAAAGAAGAAGGTTGCGCTGGCAAACCTCAGTCCCCCAAACCCCTGGCGTTCGCCGGGGTTGGCTAAGCCAGTGTTAAAAGTGGTTTTCCCTGGGCTGGCGTTCGCCGGGCGGAGCATCGGCAGGCGATCGCCACCCCGGGGCGGAAGGTTTAATAGAGGGCCCCTACGTGCCGGGTCTCAGGTCTTTTGAGGGCCGTACTTTTAAAACCTTCCCCCGGGCTGGCTTTCCCTGCCGATGCTCCGCCAGGCGAACGCCCCTCAGGAAATCCTTACTTTTTAAACAGGCTTACGCCAACCCGGGGAACCCCGGGTTGGCGGACGTGGTTTCGCCCCCCAAACCCTTCTCATATTTCGCTCGACTCGGCAAAAGGGCGCTTGAAATGCGGGAAATTCAAGTTTGTTTACATAAAAGTCGACACCCTGACGGTGACGATGCTGGCTCTCTTAAGGCACTCCTTATCCACTGTGGATGGGGAGCTCATTGACCTCATAAAGGATTATTGAGGGCATAAAGCAAAACTCCCAAGTTATATCCCGTGTTTGCTCTTGTAGCTCTTTTTTCCAGCCCCAGAGTTATTAAATTTAAATTTTGTTCATCACTGAACTAACGACAATAATATGTCTATCTCCCAAAGGCAGTTGTGATATTAACCTTTAAAAGCTTATTTCCCCACTAACCGTGCAAAGATGGGTATTGTTCGGTAGGGGGGCCCCCAAAAGGCTAGATTCTTACCTACTTTTACATACGGATCCGTAGTATAGTGGTTACACCTGGGCCCTCAAAACCGAGAAGTCCCGGGTTGATCCCCGGGGAGAAAAGATAGAAGTTGGTCTTTCTTAAAACCCGAGCCCCTTTCCACCCAGCAGTGAAGGGGTCCGGGGTTACCCGGGGGGTTTGTGACACCCCCCCGGGGGTGGTGGCTTGGCCCAAACACTAATTGCTGCAGGGGTAGATCATACGGCCTGAGGTTTTATCCCTAAACAAAAACAAACAAAAAAAAATCATGGTAGAATTTTCATTATGAATTTTTTTGAACCCCATTTCCCATGGTGCAATCAAATAATAATGGTTTTCATGTAGGCTATACCAAAAAATCTACCGTTTTTTTCAGCCTAACTGTAAATTTTAGGTTTAAATTAGATTATTTAGAGGGGGGGATTGGTTTAGTAACGATATAAAGAAAAAAAAAAAAATTTATCAATATTTGGCCCAGTGCGAAGCGGAGCAATTTTAAGGGTTTGCGGGGCGGGGGGGGCCCCCCCCACACCTGTAAAAAAACTTTTATTTCCCGCAAAAACAGTCCCAATTCATTCAAAAACACATAAAAACTATCAGGAAAAAAGTTTCACCTCGAAATCAGTGAATGCCCACTTCCGAAATTTTACCAAAATAGTTCTGATATTTATAATTTAAACTCGCTCACACTTATCTAAGTGCAAAAAATAGTTAATCATATACTTCCATGGGATATTATTAAAGATCAATCCCCCCTTAAACCCTAAAATGCAGAAATCGACCATACACTTCCGAAATTGTATTATTAAATATAATTAATCCCCGCTTAACCTAACATGCAGCAATCGATCAACTTCCAATCGTATTAAAGATCATCACTTTTTTAATGGGGGTTTTGGGCCCTTGTTGTAGGTTAAAAAGAGGGTTAGGTTAGTGAGTCTAAAGGTAGGGGTTAGGTTAGTGATCAAAGGTAGGGGGTTAATATTTTCCTATCCCATAGGTTTTAAAAGGGGGGTTTTTGTACAAAAGTTTTTCGTGCCAGGGGTTTGTTAGTTTTTTCGTACCTGATTTTTGTTTTTTTTTTGTACATTTGTATGTCGTTTCGAACTCTAGTTCAACTCTGACTGAGTGTAGAAAACGACTATGGTTTTCTAAGACTATAAAAAAACTTTTTTTGGGGTACTAATCACTGGGGTACGAAACAACTTGTGTACGAGCTGACTGCCCCGCTCCTTACACTTTTCCCTTCCTACTAAAGCATTTATATCTCGAAAGAGTGATTTGCACAGAAATCTTGAATAAGTTTCTCAGAATCTATTTAGGTAAACAAAACCTTCAACATTTAAAATAACTCCCCACTTAACATGCTCCCCCTTCGTATTTCCAGTAGTTTAAGAAAAATTAAATATCTTCACCACTTAACCTACCTGTTACACACCCTTTAATACTTCCGTAGTGATGTGAATCATTAAATATAGTTACCACTCAACCTAACCTGCTAAACACTATCAGATACTTCCATAGTGTGTAATCATTAAATTATTCAACTTAAACCAACCTGCTACACCTATCAATACTTCCATATGATGGAATCATTAAATTAGTTCACCCTTAACCCCAAACCTGCTACCACCCATCGGATAATTCCAGCAGTGATATAAATCATTTAAAAATAGTTTTTACCCCCTTTAAACCCAACCTGCTACACACTATCAGATACTTCCAGCAGTGGGAATAATCATTAAAATATAGATAACCCCCTTAAAACCCAACATCACAAACTATAAATTCCCCAAAAGGGAATTGTGATATTATCATTTATCTCATTAAAATTAAAAAGTCAAAGACAAAAAAATATATGGTTTTTTGGGTTTAAAATTTGGGGAAAGTTTTCATATGATTTATTTCCAACCAACTTTTAATTCCAACTCATTTTCGCTCAGGAAAAATCTAGGCTGTCTTTTCTGTCTTTTTTTACAGTTTGTCTTGGCAATCTGTCCATTCTGCTTTGGGGATCAAGCACTTCTATATCTTTAAAAACTAGATGCGTCCATTTTAATTTGGAAAATAAATATGAAACAAAATAACCAACTTTATTTTAAATTTCTGTAATTTATTTTAAATCAGAGAAAATAAAATCCCCCCAAAAATAAGTATCAGACAAATTTAAAAAAATATTTTTAAAAAATTCTACAAAGTTTCGCCTCAAAAAAAAATAATGCGCATAAATGAAATTAGTTAGGGTTTGTGAACTAGCAAGGGGGGGCCGGGGGGCCATCCCCTAGTTATATAGAGGGTATTGTTCAATAGGATTTGTTTAACCATATTTACCCCTTCTAATTGTAACAAAAATTGAATCTTCAATTCTCTGTTAACCAAATAAATAAAAAGGGATAATTTTTACACTAGGGCCGATTCCACACAATTGGGAGCAGGTTTGTTTACCTTTTGTATTCTAAAGGAAACTTTTTCTCAAAGAGCTTCCATCGCAAATAATTACTTTTGGGGATATAAAATAACATCCATTTTTCGGGGGGAGAGAGACAAGTGTTTTTTGTGCACCTCCCTCTTCTTCCTCTTGTGACCCGCATCACCTCTATTCTTCCCTTGCCGCGGACCTTTTTAAAAGAGGATTTGACTTTTGTTAGGTTAAAAAAATGGGGTTAGGGGGAGTGAGTTATACCTCCCTTTGGAAGGGGGGGTGTAGGGGGGATGCATCAAATTTTTCACAAGGGGCTTTCGTGCACCAGTGATTCGTACACCAAAAAAGTTGTTTCGTATCCCAAGAACCTTCGTTTCGTACAAACAGCTCGAGTTGAAAAGTTACTATAGAGTTCGAAAAACATCACGTATGTATGCAAAAACCAAATCAGTGTACGAAACAAATAACAAAACCTGGGTACGAAATCCCTGTAACAGTAGGGTTTTGGTTATTAATTTTCATATCTCCTATATGTTAAAGGGAGTTTTGTCACAGGTTTTGTTTTGTTTCGTACACGATTTTTAGTTTTGGGGGGCATCGTGAGTCGTTTCTAACTTAGTAGTAAAGTTCAACTCGAGCTGAGTTACGAAAAAGACTATGGTTATATAGACTAGGGGAAAAAACTTTTTGGGGCTACTAAACACTGGGGTACGAAAAAACTTGTGAACGAACTGACTGCACCCCTTTTATACCTCCCCTTTCCCACTAAAACATTTTTACCCGAAAGTATGATTTTGGGGGACGGAAAAATCATTGAGAAAATTTTTCTCAGAATCTTTAAGGTAAACAGAAACCATACTCTCAAAGGTGTAGAGAATTCTGGTCCTAGTGTAAAAATTTACCAAATAAAACTAATTTAGTGTCGGGAGAACACTATTATTAGCACGTCTCACGTGTAATGTATGAGGGTCAGAGGCCTCTGACATAGCTCAAGGTAAAGACGCCATCACCAAAACATAACCTGACATTGTACAAAATAACACATTCAATTCTATCTGATATACAACAGAAATAAAATATTTTAGTGGCGGGAGCACAATGATATCATAGTCACGTCTCACTGAAATTCTTATGAGGGTGAGAGGCCTCTGCTATAGCTTAGTGTAAATACGCCATCACCAAAACATCCAATGTATACATTATATTGTGCAATATGGTCCCTAAACCAATATATATTGGACGAAAAGGCAAAATACACTCACCTCGGGGAGGGGGGGGGGTGGAGGTGTCTGGTGCTGTCAGCTGCGTTGGAACCTCGATGGTGTTTTGAAAATAATATACATGACTTATTTTCCATGAAAGAACTTGCCTTACACATATTTACCGTCGCAATAGGTTTCCTATCTCATGAAATGCTTAGTAGTATTGTAAAAAGTATAAACTGAATGCAAAAAATGTTGATCGCCCGGTGAGAGGGACGTCTCACCAGAACTCACGTTCGCCAGGCTATTCCAATACTTCTCCTTCGCCAGCCCTGGCGGAGCAGCGCCTGGCGGAGCGCTCGTGGCGTTTAAAAGTAAGAAATCACTGAGCGCCTGGCGAACGCTTTCGCCAACCCTGGCGAAAGATTTTAAAAGTACGGCCCTGAGAGCCATCCCCCACGGCAAGCCGTGCGCCACTGTGTACGGCGGACACCCTTATAATGGAAGATTTACGCCATTATATTACTAGTATACTCTCTACGCCATTGCCTCAAGAACCATTATACATCTCTATGTGATCATGCCAATACTATGCATCTAATCTCCAAAACCTATATCAATATCAATCAATAATTAAAAGTTCTGTTTTCATACACATCTGATTGGCAATGTAATACCTCTATAATAAATAGATAATATATGTTGGTGTATAAACTTGATCTAGACGAGCTACCCCTTAAAAGTGTTCTATCTTAACTAACTTACTATAGGTATAACTATCCTATTACTACGTACAGCTCCTTATCTCGCATTAGTACAAAAACATAAGCAAAAAGTATATATGGAACCAGCTCCTTGCCTCATTTGAACAGAAATAAAGTAAAAGACATATATGGAGAAAGATTTGCGTCTATCTATCTTACTGTCTAAAGATCAGTCGTCAATGTACTCTAAGCTCTTTGGGAGGGTAACAACTGGCGATCACGAGTCAAGCGCGTAGTCAACACACACATTAATAAAACCACCATATAAATAACAAAGTATATATCTATCCCATCACAAAAGTCACAACAATACACACACACATACATGGTAACATAGCTAAGATAAGACTGTATTCACAAAACCTTCGCCTTATGACTCACTTATGACACTGTAAGGTTTATGAAATGATTCCTATATGTTATGTCATTCCTATTTTAAGTTCACTAAAATGAGATCCTGTTGTATGTATGTCTATCTGTCTGTCTCTCTCACTAGCTCTGTCTGTTTCTCTCTCTCTCTCTCTCTCTCTCTCTCTCTCTCTCATCTCTCTCTCTCTCTCTCTCTCTCTCTCTCTCCTCTCTCTCTCTCTCTCTCTCTCTCTTCTCTCTCTCTCTCTCTCTCTCTCTCTCTCTCTCTCCTCTCTCTCTCTCTCTCTCTCCTCTCTCTCTCTCTCTCTCTCTCTCTCTCTCTCTCTCTCTCTCTCTCTCTCTCTCTCTCTCTCTCTCTCCTCACTGCTCTCTCTCTCTCTCTCTCTCTCTAGCTCTGTCTGTTGTCTCTTCTGTCTCCTTCTGTCTGTCTGTCTGTCTCACTCACTGTTGTCTGTCTTCTCTCACTGTCTGTCTCTCTCTCCGTGTCGTCTCTGTCTGTCTCTTGTCTCTGTCTGTCCTCTCTCTCACTGTGTGTCTGTCTGTCTCTTGTCTGTCTGTCTGTCTGTCTGTCTGTCTGTCTTTCTAAATGAGAATAAATAATAATTGATGAAAATGAATAACAGGTATGTGATGAGAGAGAGAGAGAGAGAGAGAGAGAGAGAGGAGAGAGAGAGAGAGAGAGAGAGAGAGAGAGAGAGAGAGAGAGAGAGAGAGAGATATTATCACATAGAGACATACATTATAGACATAAGAAGGAAGCTACAAGAGGCTGGGAGACATAAGAACATAAGAAAATAAGGAAGCTACATAAGGCTGGGAGACTTAGGAACATAAGAACATTTGAACATAAGGAAGCTACATGAGGCTGGGAGACCTACACGTGGTAGTTCCTGTTACTTAACTCTACCTATATCCACCTTTCATCCCCATCCATGAATTTATCCAGCCTCCTTTTAAAGACCCCTTTTGACTCACATCACAGAGAGTAGTAATGTAGTACAGAGCAGACATGGGCATGATTATAAAAAATTATTATGATTTGATTTTGATTATCATCCGGAATAATTTTTGATTATGATTAGATTATGATTAGTCGTTTTTTCCTTTTTATGATTATGATTTGATTAGGATTATTTCGCTCTACGTATTTTTTATTATGATTAGATTTTTTCTATTATTGCTTGATTATGATTAGATTATGATTATAATCACATTTTATTGTGATTATTTGTACACAGTAATGATTATTATTAAGGTCATTTTTTTGTTCAGTTAAACATTAGTCAACAGTGTTTTTTATTGCAATTGACACTAGCTTAAGGAAACCACATCTAATTGGTGCATTTTGCTTCTTTATATTTGAGTAATATAAATAACTACACTGTCGCATTAGTATACATTTATAACTAATGTAAGTAGTACAAGTATAGGAAAACAAGGGTTAAGTAAAACAATGCATAAACATTTTATCCCACTTGTTTGGCTTCATCACCTCATTGCTCGGCTATTTACTTACTTGATGCTTGATATTTGATACTTGATACTTGATGTTGTTTAGAGGATAATTCCTCAGAGCCGTAGTGTTCTACCGCTGCAGCCGGTCCTAGCGTCCCTAAACTGTAGGTTCACTTGGTCCAGTAATGAGTTTGTGGGTGCTGTACATAGCGAAGTGTAACCCGGCACTGGTGGTTCATCAGGGACTGTCCACAGGTATTCGTCCAGTTGGGATTTTAACTTCTCTACGGAGCAGCCGGTGATGTCTCGGATGTTTCTTGGGAGGCTGTTGAAGGCTCTTGGGCCACTGTAGGGTAGGCTGGCTGATAGAAGTGTTTATTTTTGCCGGGGCTTGAGTTGGTGTGGCTTTCCTGTAGCATTTCCGACCTGCCCTCTCATTTATGTAAGCTTCCACTTTGTTGATGTTGGAGGGGTTGGGTACTTTTTCTTCTAGGATCTTCCAGATGTATATGGTGGAATATCTCTCTCTGCGTCGTGGCTGGGAATGTAGTCCTAATCTTTTTAGTCTTTCCCAGTAGGAGAGTTCTTTCATCCCTCTTATTTGCATTGTGAATGACCGTTGTACCGACTCAAGGGCCTGGATATCCACAGCCTTGTGGGGAGACCATAGTTGACTGCAGTAGTCCAGGATGGGCTGGACTAGTGCTTTCCATAGTCATCATACACTCTTTTTCCCGGGAGTAGAAGGTTCTAAGTATCCACCCTGCAATCCTTCTAGCTTTTTTGATGGTCTCTTTGATGTGGCGTTGGAAGGTGCCATCAGCATTTAAGTGAATGCCCAGACATTTTACATGTGGGCTAGTGGTTATCACCTGTTTTTCGCTTGACAGGAGGGAGGTGTTGTTTAGGATCTCTTGGTTTTTACCACTCCTGAGAAGTTGGAATTTTTCACCATTGAATAGCATGTTGTTCGTTTGGGCCCATTCATAGATTTTGTCGAGATCTTCTTGAAGAAGGCTGATGTCTTCTCTGGCACCAATGCTTTTACATATGTTTGTGTCATCAGCGAAAGAGGCCGTTGTTGAGTGAGTCACTTCTTTGTCTATGTCCCCTATCATGATGAGGAAGAGTAGAGGTCCTAATACAGACCCTTGGGGGACATTTATGATCACATTAAATTTATAAGCACATTTCCTGAATCTGCACACTTTTCTGACTATGACGGTATAGGATACGTTCCAGTGTGAAAATATCGATAGGGTCAAAATAGTCATTTGATCTTTGTTTTGTCGACATCTCAGCCGCCGCGTCGCCTTCTCATGGAGCAAGCGACGGTCGAACGTTTTCTGCCGGGATACAGCAAGAGAAAAGTGACCGCTTGCAAGCGAAATTTCTCTTGCTCCCCCGCAGAAAACGCCGTTAAGTGTCATGCTTTGCAAACATGCTTGGACCTGGAACATATATATATGAAATTGGCTAATTTATTTAGGAGAAATAGAATGGCTACATGGAAAATACAATGAAATAATCACAATAATCACATTTTAATCAATGATTATTATGAAGTAAAATATGATTATGATTTGATTATGATTAAAGCTGCAGCTTCATATTTGATTATGATTTGATTATGATTATGTAATCACAGCCTTTGATTATGATTTTTTTGATTAATAATCATAATCATGCCCATGTCTGGTACAGAGTAGTGGTAATGGCACACACACACACACACACACACACACACACACACACACACACACACACACACACACACACACACACACACACACACACGCACACACACACACACACACACACACACACAACTCCTAGGCTTACACTCCATACTTATTATCTGCTAGGTCAAAACAGGCTATAGTAGTAGTAGTAGTAGTAGTGGTAGTGGTAGTAGTAGTGGAAGTGGTAGTGGTAGTGGTAGTGGTAGTGGTAGTAGTAGTAGTAGTAGTAGTAGTAGTAGTAGTAGTGGTAGTGGTAGTGGTAGTGGTAGTAGTAGTAGTAGTAGTACAGAGTAATGGTAATGGCAGCAGTAGTTGTAGTAGTAGTAGTAGTGACAGGAGAAAAGGAAAAAATTAGGAAATACAGTATAAAAACACACACACACACACACACACACCTGGCATGCTTGGTGGCCTTGTGGTAGGTGAGGACGGGCCGGGACTTGAAGACAACACACACACACACACACACACCACACACACACACACACACACACACACACACACACCTGGCATGCTTGGTGGCCTTGTCGTAGGCGAGGGCGGGCCGGGACTTGAACACCTCCCCGCAGCCCTCACACGCCTGCACCTTCTTCTTCCTTCCCCGCCTCCTGCCCCCCACACACCCCTCCACCGCCTCACCAAACACCTGCAACAAGGAATAAGGCGTGATAATCTCTCTCTCTCTCTGGTAGCGGCAATATCTAAGTGCTAATATAAATATCTCAATAGAAAGTGAAGACAAGATCTCAGTGAAATCATGTAGGTAGTAGGGAAAATGTTGGTCCATGAATATCATTAAACGTATCACCAGGACCTATTTCAGCCAATTCACAATGACATGATACTTCCAGATATTCCTTAGAAACCACATATTAGACAAAACTTACTACAAGAGATAAAAATATGCTAGGCATTGCTCGATTAATCATTACTTCAATACAACGATCAGTATTAGTATTTTCAGTATTAGTATTAGTATTATTAATCCCTATTTGAGACACCCATGCGATTGTCAAAGTACTTATAAAAACCTAGGAATACTATAGCAATCCTGTGGGACTTTAATGCCCTCCCATGACTCCTGCAGGATGCGTGAAGGAGCGAAGAGACCCGTGAAGGACTCTGAAGGATTGTATACCAAGCGAAGGATCCCTCACACACATACACACACACCCACACATCCACCCACACCCACACCCACACCCACACACAGACACACACACTCACCCACACACAGACACCCACCCACACATTTGGAGCTAGAATGGCTCCAAGCCTGAGAGATTTACCATATGAAGAAAGACTTTCAAGACTAAAACTCCCAACACTTGAGAAAATAAGAGAGAAGGGGAAATTTTATAGCAGTGTATAGAGCATCAATGGGTCTGGAAAAAATTGATAGAGAAGATCTGTTTGTGTGGGACGACAGAAGTACAAGAGGTCATGAGAAGAAATTGAAAAGGACAACATGCAAGAGGGATATACAAAAATACAGCTTCCTGTATAGAAGCATAGAAGCCTGGAACAACCTTGATTCAAAAGTGATTAATGCAAGAAGTATTCAGGACTTCAAAGGCAAACTGGATAATAGTAGATGTGGAGACGGGACAGTACGAGCATAGCTCTTTTCCTGTATGTTACAACTAGGTAAATACAACTAGGTAAATACACCCCCCTCCCCCCACACACAAAGACACCTACCTCTACCTGGGGTTCATCCTCTTGTTGCTCCTTCCCCTGGGTGTCCCTGGGGCTGTGAAAGCGCTGGACGTGTCTCTCGTAAGCCCACCAGGTGGAGAGCAGCTTCTCGCAGTGCTTGCAGTCCAGTGTCCCCTTACACGAGGCTAAGATGACGGCCGAAAATGCTTTCTTAGTAATCTTCTTGGCCCGGTATAACTAAGTCGGTCTTAGGACGCTAAGAGGGTGTAGTTTAGAGCCCCTTCCAAAATGCCGCCCCAGGGGCGGAGCTTAAATAAGTATAATTTTACTCCGGAAGGACACTACAAAATACGCCTATGATGCATTTATTCTTGCACATATATTTGTTCAAAATAGAAAAGGAAAAAGAGGTCAAACAACCTATGCAGCGATGTCAATGTTCAGGGGCGGCATTTTGGAACACTACTAAGACCATCTTAGGGGACTAAGACCATCTTAGCGCTAGTTGGACATTTTCGGAAGCAAAGTTCGCTCCGCCTAAGACAGTGCAGCGAGTGTAAACTAAGGCAGGGTTGGGGTCGTCTTAGCCCGCAATTTTCTCCGTCACCATAACAACAATGGTTATATTATTGGTTATATATTATATATTTTAGACTGTATATAGTATATTAGGCTGTATAATACACTATGTATATATATATAGGTGTGGGCTATATATATACTATATATATAGGGGTGGGCTGGGCGGAATAGATATGATTTGCGACAGAAACGGTTAGCAGATTAATTCTAAACATATCAAAACACATCAGAAAAAAAGTGTCGTTATTCACGATAATATCACATACTGGCGATGATATGTGTATGGAGGATGAAAAGGAGGAAGGAAGAGGAGGGAGAAGAAATAATAGAAGAAAAAAAGGAGACAGACACAGAGACAGGAGGAGAGAGAGAGAGAGAGAGAGAGAGAGAGAGAGAGAGAGACTCCCTCGGCGTGTACACTGCACTGTGACTAGCAGAAATACATATCTGGCAACTCAAGGAGAAGGAAGAGGAGGGAGAAGAAATAATAGAAGAAAAAAGAGAGAGAGAGAGAGAGAGAGAGGAGAGAGAGAGAGAGAGAGAGAGAGAGAGAGAGAGAGAGAGAGAGAGAGAGAGAGAGAGAGAGACTCCCTCGGCGTGTACACTGCACTGTGACTAGCAGAAATACATATCTGGCAACTCAAGGAGAAGGAAGAGGAGGGAGAAAAAATAATAGAAGAAAAAAAGGAGAGAGAGAGAGAGAGAGAGAGAGGAGAGGAGAGAGAGAGAGAGAAGAAGAGAGAGAGAGAGAGAGAGAGAGAGAGAGAGAGAGAGAGAGAGAGAGAGAGAGAGAGAGAAGGGAAAGAGAGAGAGAGAAGGGAAAGAGAGAGAGAGAAGGGAAAGAGAGAGAGAGAGAGAGACTGGGCGTGGTATACGTATTTCCCGCCAAATACAGACTTGTGTCGCGCGCGCTGATTGGTTAGGTGGCACTAAGAAGGGTTGGCCTTCTGTCCCCTTACACGAGGCTAAGATGAACTCCGAAAATGCTTCCTTAGTAATCTTCTTGGCCCCGTATAACTAAGTCGGTCTTAGGACGCTAAGAGGGTGTAGTTTAGAGCCTCTTCGAAAATGTCCCCCCTCAGACTGACAACTCCCAGGTCACAAGAAGAAGAAGAAGAAGTGAGTAGCTGTGGGGTGGACGTGTGATTCCTTGTGTTGGTGATCACGGTGGTCTGGGAACAGCACGGCCTGCTCTGTGGTGCTGCAGTGTGCCTCACTCACTCACCTACACACACTCCTGCATACAGGCAGCGGCTACAGGTGTTCAGGTAGCTAAGTGTGTGTGTGTGTGTGTGTGAAGGGCGGAGAACAAAATGCTCCACTTCTTATCTTCATATCTTATCTTATGGCCAACAAGCTCGGGGACATGGGGGGGACACCGGGGTTTTTGGCTGGGGGAGCACACACATAAGGGAAATATGGCCCACCAAAAATATCACTAATAATTTATAGTTTCACCAAACCAACGATTTTGAGGCCTTAGTTTGGTGTTTTATGTCTTGTGATGAC
>JACEEZ010025084.1:0-5000 GCA_016584305.1 Chionoecetes opilio
GATAGACAGATAGAGATAAATAGACAGACAGAGAGACAGATAAGACAACAGCAAAACAGACAGCAGACGACAGCGACAGACAGACAGAGACAGACAAACAGACAGGTAAGCCAGGTAGGGTTAGAGAGTCAATGAGGAACTTTGACCTTTTTGAGAGAGAGAGAGAGAGAGAGGAGAGAGAAAGGGGGGAAGGGGAGAGAGAGAAAGGAGAGGGAAAAAGAGAGAGAGAGAGAGAGGGGGAAGGGGGGGAGGAAGTGGGGGGTTTTTAAAAGGAAAAAAATAATGTGTGAATAATAGATTAATTTTACGGAGTGAGAGAGAGAAGAGAGAGAGAGAGAGAGGGAGAGAGAAAAGAAGAGGAGGAGAGAAGAGAGAGAGAGAGAAAAAAAAAAAAAAAGTTGAGGGGAAAAAAGAAATTTTAAAAAACCAAGCAAAATCCAAATCACTTTTATCTTTCCCCCTCTCTCCTTCTCTTCCCCTCTCTCACCCAACACATTCCTCACAACACATTTTACTCAACCCACACTCACATACACACCGAGAGAAAGAGGAGAGAGAGAGAGAGAGAGAGGGAGAGAGGGAGAAGAGAGAGAGAGAGAGAAAGAAGAGAGAGAGGGGAAGAGGAGAGAGAGAAGGGGAAAAAAAAAAAACATGGAAAAAAAAATTTAAAAAAAAAAAGGAGAGAGAGAGAGAGAGAGAAGAGAGAGGAGAGAGAGGAGAGAGAGGAGAGAGAAGAGAGAGGAGAGAGGGGAAGGGGGAGAGAGAGTAGAGCGGTGAGGGGCGTCTAGTTTCCATGGTTAACCTCTCATGTAGACCCTGATTACATTATCGATAGTAGGGGAGGGGGGGAGGGGGGGGGGCGAGGGGAGAGGGGAAAAGAGAGAGGGGGAGAGAGAGGGAAGGGGGGGAAAAAAGGGGGGGTGAGAAATGGGGAAGGGAGGGGGAAGGGGAAAAGGGGGGGAAAGAGGGGGAAAAGAGGGGAAAAAGAGAAGGAAGGAGCAAAAGAGGGGGGGGAAAAGAGAGAAAGGGGGAGAGAGTGGGAAGCGGGAAAATAAGGAGGGGGGGGAAAAAAGGGAAAAGGGAAGGGGGGAAAGGGGAGGGGAAGGGGGGAAAGAGGGGAAGAGAGGGGAAAAGAATGAAGGAAGGGGAAAAGAGGGGGGGGGAAGTGAGGGGAAAGGAGGGGAGAGAGGGAAAGGGGAAAAAAGAGGGAAGGTAAGAGGGGAAGGGAGAGGTAACGGGAAAAAGGGGAGAGGGGCAGTGGGAGAGAAGGGGGAAAAAAGAGGGGAGGGAAAAAAGAGAGAAAGAAGAAAAGGAGGAAAAAATAAAAAAGGAAGGTAAGAGGAGAGGGGTGAAAAATGGGGGGGTGAGGGGGGGTGAGGGGGAAATTAAGAAGTAAAGCAAGGAAGGGGGGGAAAAGGAAAGGGGGGAGGAAGGGGGGGAAGGGGGGGAGAAAAAAATAATGGGATTGCTAAGGAAGAAGGAGAGAGAGAGGAGAGGGGGGGAGAGAGAGGAGATGGAGAGAGGGAGCGGGGAAGGAGAGAGAGGGGAGAGAGAGGAGGAGAGGGGGAGGGAAGAGAGAAGGAGGGGGAGAGAGAGAGAGAGGGGGGGAGAGAGGGGGGGAGGGGAAAGAGAGAGGGGAGAAAGACGAGGAAGAGGGGGAGGAGGGGAGAGAGAGAGAAAGAAAGAGAGGAGACGAAAAGAGGAAGGAGAGAGAGGAGAGAGAGAGAGAGAGGAGAAGAGAGAGAGGGGAGGAGAGAGAGAGAGGGAAAGGGGGGGGATAAAGGGGAATCATGGACCCCCCCCCCCAAAAAAAGGGAACAAAATAAACAAAAAAGAGAAAAATTTGGGGGCGGGGGCCCCCCCCCCTTTTCCCCTTTTTTTTTTTTTTTAAAAAACCCCCCAAAAAAACCCCCCCAAAATTTTTTTTTCCCCCAAAAAATTTTTTTTTTTTAAAACTTCCTTTTAACTTTTTCTTAATTTTCTCTTTTTTTCTTTTTTCCCTTTTTTCTCCTTTTTCTCCCTTTTTCCCTTCCCTTTCTACTTTTTTTCTTTCCCTTTTTACTTTTTTTCCCTTTTTTTCTTTTCTTCCTTTTATCTTTTTTCCTTTTTACTTTTTTTTCTTTTTTTATTTTTCTTCCTTTTTTTTTATTTTTTTTTTTTTCTACTCTTTTTCTTTTTTCACCTTTTTTTCCTTTTTAACCTTTTTTTTTTTTCTACTCTTTTTCTCCTTTTTCTATCTTTTTTTTCCTTTTTTACTCTTTTTTTTCCTTTTTTACTTTTTTCTTTTTTTTACTCTTTTTTTTTCCTTTTCTACCTTTTTCTTTCCTTTTCCTTTTTCTTCCTTTTTTCTTTTTTTTTTCTTCCTTTTTCTCTTTTTTCCCTTTTTACTTTTTTCTTTTTTTCTACTCTTTTTTCCCCTTTTTTCCTTTTTTTTTTTTTCTACTCTTTTCTTCCTTTTCTTCTTTTTTTTCCTTTTCTCTTTTTTTTTCCTTTCTACTTTTTTTTCTTTTTTTCTTTTTTTCCTTTCATTTTTTCTTTCTTTTTTCATTTTCTTCCTTTTCTACTCTTTTTTTTCCTTTCTACTCTTTTTCTTCCTTTTCTACTCTTATTCTTCCTTTTCTACTCTTTTTCTTCCTTTTCTACTCTTTTTCTTCCTTTCTACTCTTTTTCTTCTTTTCTACTCTTTTCTCCTTTCTTATTCTTCCTTTTCTACTCTTATTCTTCCTTTTCTACTCTTATTCTTCCTTTCTACTCTTTTCTCCTTTTCTACTCTTTTTCTTCCTTTTCTACTCTTTTCTTCCTTTTACTATCTTATTCTTCCTTTTCTACTCTTATTCTTCCTTTTCTACTCTTTTTCTTCCTTTTCTACTCTTTTTCTTCCTTTTCTACTCTTTTTCTTCCTTTTCTACTCTTATTCTTCCTTTTCTACTCTTTTTCTTCCTTTTCTACTCTTTTTCTTCCTTTTCTACTCTTTTTCTTCCTTTTCTACTCTTATTCTTCCTTTTCTACTCTTTTTCTTCCTTTTCTACTCTTTTTCTTCCTTTCTTCCTCTTCCTCCTTTACTACCAGACTCTGATAAAAAAAATGGGGTGGGTGGGGAGGATCCTTGGACTTTACTACCTATGTCTACCTACCTACCTCTCTCTTCTCTCTCTCTCTCTCTCTCTCTCTCTCTCTCTCTCTTAAATACTGTAGTTTACCAATAAAAATAAAGAAACTCGTACGGAATATATTTGTTGTTTGTTCTCCCTTTGTATTCCTTTGTGTTCCTTCTCTCCTCCTCCTCCTCCTCTTGACCACAACCTCCTTTTGTCTCTCCCTCACTCCTCCTCCTCCTCCTCCTTCTCTCCTCCTCCTCTTCCACCTCCTCCTTCTCTCCCACCTCCTCCTCCTCTTCCACCTCCTCCTCCTCCTCCTCCTCCTTCTCTTCTTCTTTTGTTACATTTTCTTCAAACTCCTCCTCCTCCTCCCTCCTCCTCCTCCTCCACTCCTCACCTCCTCCACCACCACCCACCACCACCACCTCCTCCTCCACCACTACCACTCACCACCACCTCCTCCTCCTCTCCACCACCAACACACCACCACCACCACCACACCACCTCCTCTCCTCCTCCTCCTACCTCCACCTCCACCCCACCTACCTCCTCTCCCTCCTCCTCCTCAGGTAAAGATACACCTGAGAGCCATCCCAATCTTATCAATTAACGAAGGGGGGGGGGCGGAGCAGGTGAGAGAGAGAGAGGGGGAGAGAAGAGAGGAGAGAGAGAGGAGGAGAGAGAGAGAGAGGAAGAGAGAGGACGGAGGGAGAGGGGAGAGAGGGGGACGGCACGAAGAAAACTAAAAGATATGAAGAAGTGAAGAGGAAGAGAGAAAGAGGAGGAGGAAGAGGAAGAGGAGGAGGAAGAGGAAGAGGAGGAGGAAGAGAAGAGGAGGAGGAAGGAGTTAAAGAGGAGGAGGAAGAGGAGGAGGAAGAGGAAGAGGAGGAGGAAAGAGGAGGAGGAAGAGGAAGAGGAGGAGGAAGAGGAAGAGGAGGAGGAAAAGGAAGGAGGAAGAGGGAGGAAAGGGAAAAGGAAGAAAGGGAAGAGGAAGAAGAGGAGGAAGAGGGAGGAAGAAAAGGGGAGGAAAGAGGAGGAGGAAGAGGAAAAGGAAGAAGAAAAAACAGGCAATTGAATAAAAAAAAGAAGGGGGGATTAGAAAGAAAGAGAAAATTGAAATAAAAGAGGGGAGAGAGAGAGAGAGGGGGGGAGCAGAGAGAGGGGATTGAAGAAGAGAGAGATGAGAGAGAGAGAGAGAGAGAGAGAGAGAGGGGAGAGAGAAAAGAAAGAGAGGAGAGAGGGGAAAACCCCCACTTTACTTGTCCACGTGGTAAATCTTTCTCTCTCTCTCTTTAATCATCTCCATCCCTCTTGCATAGTTACCCCAAAAGCTTAGTAAAAGAAAATTAGGAGATAAAAGAGAAAGAAAATGAGAAAATTTTGTTCATATTTTCTTTGCATTATTGTTTAAAAAATATAAATAAATATAAATAAAATAAACCAAATATAACCTTAAATAATAAAAAATAAACCTCAAATAACCTAAAATAACCAAAAATAAACCTCAATTAACCTAAAATAAACCTCAAATAACCTAAAAAAAACAAAAAATAAACCTCAAATAACCTAAAATAAACCTCAACTAACCTAAAATAAACCTCAAACCTAAAAAAACAAAAATAAACCTCAAATAACCTAAAATAACCAAAAATAAACCTCAATTAACCTAAAATAAACCTCAAATAACCTAAAAAAACAAAAATAAACTCAAATAACCTAAAATAAACCAAAAATAACCTTAAAAAAACAAAAATAAACCTCAAATAACCAAAAATATACCTAAAATAACCAAAAATAAACCTAAAATAACCAATAATAAACCTAAAATAACCTAAAATAAACCATAAATAACGAAAAATAAACTTATAACCAAAAATACTTAAAATAAACCAGAAATAAACC
>JACEEZ010025084.1:7500-17500 GCA_016584305.1 Chionoecetes opilio
AGTGTGCCAATCGATACCAGACCCCTGGATCACCAGAGCTATCTCACCTGGCTGTGGCTGCTGTAATCCACCCCCAACATACTGGCTGTGGGCTGCTGTATTCCACCCCCAACATACTGCCTCCTGAGCAAACTTGTAGCAGTGGAGTCAGAAGATATCGGCAGCCTAGTATTAATTTCCCGCTAGGCAGCCAAAAAATATTTTATGGTCTGTGCTGGATCAGTGGCCAGGGTCAGGTTCGGCGGTGGGATAGCCAACTATGTACACCCTTCCCCCCCCCCTAAATTTTTAACCCGAATCTACACGATTCACAGAAATGACCCAGCTGGCAATAAAATACTCGGAAATCCGCGAATCCGCAGGAAAATTGACATCCCTGTATAACAATCCTGCCTGCGCCACCACGGGCGAGGGCCAACCATCACAGCCCTCAAGTGAACCTCCAGGGCCAACCATCACAGCCCTCAAGTGAACCTCCAGGGCCAACCATCACAGCCCTCAAGTGAACCTCCAGGGCCAACCATCACAGCCCTCAAGTGAACCTCCAGGACCAACCATCACAGCCCTCAAGTGAACCTCCAGGGCCAACCATCACAGCCCTCAAGTGAACCTCTTCCAGGGCCAACCATCACAGCCCTCAAGTGAACCTCCATGGCCACCATCACAGCCCTCAAGTGAGACCTCCACTGACCTCCAGGGCCAACCATCACAGCCCTCAAGTGAACCTCCATGCCACCATCACAGCCCTCAAGTGAACCTCCAGGGCCAACCATCACAGCCCTCAAGTGAACCTCCACTGTCCTCCAGGGCCAACCATCACAGCCCTCAAGTGAACCTCCATTGCCAACCATCACAGCCCTCAAGTGAACCTCCATGGCCAACCATCACAGCCCTCAAGTGAACCTCCACTGTCCTCCAGGCCAACCATCACAGCCCTCAAGTGAACCTCCATTGCCTAACCATCACAGCCCTCAAGTGAACCTCCTGGGCCAACCATCACAGCCCTCAAGTGAACCTCCATTGCCAACCATCACAGCCCTCAAGTGAACCTCCATTGCCAACCATCACAGCCCTCAAGTGAACCTCCATTGCTAACCATCACAGCCCTCAAGTGAACCTCCAGGGCCAACCATCACAGCCCTCAAGTGAACCTCCATTGCCAACCATCACAGCCCTCATGTGAACCTCCAGGGCCTACCATCACAGCCCTCAAGTGAACCTCCACGGACCTACCAGTACCATCCCACCCCTGGAGCTCACGGCCTACACTACACGCGCAAGAGGCACACATGTATATAAAAAAAATTAAAAAAATTAAAAGGCGAGTGAAGAGAGGGAGAAAAAAACTTCATCAAGATACATTTTTTTGACTTACCTTTCCATATCAGAAGACAAAAAAAGACATAAATAACAGATAAATGAGAATCAAGGAGAGAGAGAGAGAGAGAGAGAGAGAGAGAGAGAGAGAGAGAGAGAGAGAGAGAGAGAGAGAGAGAGAGAGAGAGAGAGAACAAAAAATCTTAAGGTACATTTAGGCACTCACGTTTCCATGTCGGCAGGGTGTTGTTGTTGGTAATCCTCCTCCGTCATGTACTCGTTCTCGCCCTCGCACACCACACCTCCTGGGAAACAACAAACATCTCTTATTTATATCCGTCACTGATATGTGTGTTCACTATTAATTAACCCCTTGAGACCCAGAACGTAATTTCCATTGTGATTTGACCACCATTAGATGATTTTTAATGAATATAAGCAATGTTTTATAGATATGACCTGTTTAGTATCCTTGTCCACTGGTTAATTTGGTATATTCAGCTACTTTTCGTAATCTTATGGCTAACAACAGACGATTTTTTTATAGCAAAGGAAAGATCTGGGCGTGAAGGGGTTAATCTATATAATAATATGTAATAATCTATTCTTATTCTTATATCAACTATCTATTATTACTATCTATATTATTATTATTATATCTATACTATTATATTAATGTATTTTATCTATTCTATCTTTCTCTGTATTTCCTTATATTTTATTTCCTTGTATATTTTATTTCCTTATATTTATTTCCTTGTATATTTTATTTCCTTATATTTTATTTCCTTGTATATTTTATTTCCTTGTATATTTTATTTCCTTGTATATTTTATTTCCTTGATTATTTTATTTTTATTTCCTCGTATATTTTATTTCCTGTATATTTTATCCTTGTATATTATTCCTTGTATATTTTATTTCCTTGTATATTATTATTGATTTATTCCTTGTATATTTTATTTCCTGTATATTTTATTTCCTTGTATATTTTATTTCCTTGTATATTTTATTTCCTTGTATATTTTATTTCCTTGTATTATTCTTTATTTTTCCTTGTATATTTTATTTCCTTGTATATTTTATTTCCTTGTATATTTTATTTCCTTGTATATTTTATTTCCTTGTATATTTTATTTCCTTGTATATTTTATTTCCTTGTATATTTTATTTCCTTGTATATTTTATTTCCTGTATATTTTATTTCCTTGTATATTTTATTTCCTTGTATATTTTATTTCCTTGTATATTTTATTTCCTTGTTTATTCTTTATATTTTATTCCTTGTATATTTTATTTCCTGTATATTTTATTTCCCTGTATATTTTATTTCCTTGTATATTTTATTTCCTGTATATTTTATTTCCTTGTATATTTTATTTCCCTGTATTTATTTCTTATTTATTCCTTGTATATTTTATTTCCTTGTATATTTTATTTCCTTGTATATTTTATTTCCTGTATATTTTATTTCCTTGTATATTTTATTTCCTTGTATATTTATTCTTGTATTTTTCCTTGTATATTTTATTTCCTTGTATATTTTATTTCCTTGTATATTTTATTTCCTTGTATATTTTATTTCCCTTGTTATTATTCCTGTATTTTATTTCCTTGTATTTTATTTCCTTGTATATTTTATTTCCGTATATTTTATTTCCTTGTATTTTTATTTCCTTGCATTTATATTTCCTTGTATATTTTATTTCCTTGTATATTTTATTTCCTTGTATATTTTATTTCTTTGTATATTTTATTTCCTTTTATATTTTCCTGTATTTTCCTTGTATATTTTATTTCCTTATATTTTATTTCCTTGTATATTTTATTTCCTTGTATATTTTATTTCCTTGTATATTTTATTTCCTTGTATATTTTATTTCCTCGTATATTTTATTTCCTTGTATATTTTATTTCCTTGTATATTTTATTTCCTTGTATATTTTATTTCCTTGTATATTTTATTTCCTGTATATTTTATTTCCTTGTATATTTTATTTCCTTGTATATTTTATTTCCTTGTATATTTTATTTCCTTGTATATTTTTTCCTTTATATTTTATTTCCTGTATATTTTATTTCCTTGTATTATTTTATTTCCTTGTATATTTTATTTCCTTGTATATTTATTTCCTTGTATATTTTATTTCTGTAATTTTATTTCGCTGTATTTTATTTCCTTGTATATTTTATTTCCTCGTATATTTTATTTCCTCGTATATTTTATTTCCCTGTATATTTCATTTCCTTGTATATTTTATTTCCTTGTATATTTTATTTCCTTGATTATTTTATTTCCTTGTATATTTTATTTCCCTGTATATTTTAGTTCCTTGTATATTTTATTTCCTTGTACATTTTATTTCCCTGTATATTTTATTTCCCTGTACATTTTATTTCCTTGCATTTATATTTCCTTGTATATTTTATTTCCTTGTATATTTTATTTCCTTGTATATTTTATTTCTTTGTATATTTTATTTCCTTTTATATTTTATTTCCTTGTATATTTTATTTCCTTGTATATTTTATTTCCTTGTATATTTTATTTCCTTGTATATTTTATTTCCTTGTATATTTTATTTCCTTGTATATTTTATTTCCTTGTATATTTTATTTCCTTGTATATTTTATTTCCTCGTATATTTTATTTCCTTGTATATTTTATTTCCTTGTATATTTTATTTCCTTGTATATTTTATTTCCTGTATATTTTATTTCCTCGTATATTTTATTTCCCTGTATATTTCATTTCCTTGTATATTTTATTTCCTCTGTATATTTTATTTCCTCGTATATTTTATTTCCTTGTATATTTTATTTCTTGTATATTTATTTCCTTGTTATATTTTATTTCCTGTAATTTTATTTCCTTGATTATTTTATTTCCTTGTATATTTTATTTCCCTGTATATTTTAGTTCCTTGTATATTTTATTTCCTTGTACATTTTATTTCCCTGTATATTTTATTTCCCTGTACATTTTATTTCCTTGTATATTTTATTTCCTTGTATATTTTATTTCCTTGATTATTTTATTTCCTTGTATATTTTATTTCACTGTATATTTTATTTCCCTTGTAGCGTCGGCCACGGTATTGTCCTGCCCCGGGATATGACGAATGTCTGTAGTAAACTCCGATATATATGCCAGGTGTCTGGAGACTCGGGGGGTGAAACTTTCGCCAGATTGTACCATAGCGTGTGTTAGTGGCTTGTGATCTGTCAGTACTTGAAACTCCCTGCCCTCCAGGAAGTGACGGAAGTGTTTCACGGCCTCATACACAGCCGACAGCTCCCTATCGAAGGCGCTGTAGCGGCGTTGGGAAGGCTCCAAACGCTTGCTGAAGAAAGCGAGAGGGCGAAGCTCGTCCTCTACCTTCTGCTGGAGGACAGCGCCCACCGCTTCTGCTGAGGCGTCCGTAGTGAGGACGGTGGGGGCATTGGGGACTGGATAGACGAGGAGCGTCGTGGAAGCGAGTTGTTGTTTGATGCTGATGAACGCTACCTCGGCTTCATCAGTCCACTGCAGGGGCTTCGGTGAGTTTTTCTTTACCCCCTTCAGGAGGTAATGTAAGGGGCCGAGCCGAGCGGCAGCTTGGGGAATGAAGCGGTGGTAATAATTAATTATCCCCAGAAACTCCCTGAGCTTCCTGACCGTATGGGGCCGCGGGAAGTCCGCGATCGCTGACACCTTCTGCGGGAGGAAAGATAAACCCGCTGACGTGACTCTGTGGCCCAAGAAGTCCAACGCCGGAGCACCCAACACACACTTCGCTGGGTGGATCCGTAACCCAAACTCCTGTAGGCGAGTTAGCAGCTGGCGCAGGTGGATTTCGTGCTGTTGGTGCGACGATGAGGCGACAAGGATGTCGTCGATGTACACCCACGACGAAGTCGAGTCCCCTGACTACTTTATCCATAAAGCGCTGGAAGGTCTGAGCCGCATTGCGTAGTCCGAAGTTCATGTAGGGGTACTCAAACAGACCGAAAGGCGTCGTCACTGCAGTCTTCGGCACGTCCTCTTCAGCGACGGGGATCTGGTGGAAGGCCCTTAGAAGATCAATCTTCGAAAAGACTGACCGCCCGTGCAACATGCTGTGAAAATCCAATACGTGTGGAATAGGGTAACGATCCGGTCGAGTCATGGCGTTGAGTGCCCTGTAGTCGCCGCATGCGCGCTATTCGCCTTCTTGGGCCTTTGGTACCATATTTAGAGGTGACGCCCAGCAGCTGTCGGAAGGTCGTATGGTCCTCTCCTGCAGTAATTGCTCAAACTCCTTTTTCGCCACCTGGAGGCGTTCAGGAGTCAGGCGTCGCGGGCGAGCAAAACACGGAGGACCCGTCGTGGTGATGGTGTGTGTTACCTTGTGATTCCTTTTGGCGGGGCTGGAGCGCGGAGACGTGAGGAGAGGGAAGTCTTCGAGAAGCGCGTCGTACAGGACCGGCTGGCGTATGTGTGTCAGGAGGGGCGCTCGCTGTCCGCAGGGCACAGTAGGAATGATCGTGTTGGTTGGGCGATGTAGTAAACGTCCGCGCCGGGAATCAACGAGCAAGTCGTGGAAGGAGAGGCAATCCACGCCCAGGATAGGCTGATCCACCTCGGCCACCACGAAGGACCAGATGAAGGGCGAGGCAGGCGTGACGGAGAGGCGGAGAGTCCGCGTACCATACGTGGCGATTGGGGTGTTATTGGCTGCCACAAGGTCGTAAGCGGTGCAGGGTTGGGCGAGGCGATCATCTGACGAGGGCGGCACCACACTGACCTCCGCCCCTGAATCCACCAGGTACCGCATCCCCGACAGGGTGTCGGCCACCCAAAGCAGCGTCCGGCGGCCAGGGAGTGGTGGCGGCGGAGACGGAGGCGCTGCAGGAGACTGGGTAGGCGAGCGGTCGTGGGGTGATACGCTCTGTGGTGGGTTGATTAGGGGCGGAGGGGCACGGCTCGGAGTTTCTCGTGGTGGTGGCCCGAGAGGGGGGGGGGGGGCGGGAGACAGATGCGCGTTCACCGACTCCCGCGCTGGTCGTTTCCCGACCACGCACATGGAGGTTGACAATTCCTGGCTGCCGCGCCAAAGCGATTATGGTAATAACAATACTTGTGGCCTGTAGGTGAGTGTAAGTTTGAGAAGGCGGCCTCTAATCGCTGGATGGCAGCAGCCATGTCAGAGAGGCGGGCGTCCGTGGTAGAACTGTGCGCCAGGACTTCTCCATGGCCCGCCCGCGTTCCGTGTTTCTCCAGCGCACTGAGGACCCTCGTGGAAGTGGGCGGAGTGTCATCTGGGGTAAACATCGCGGGCGCCCGGACCCCGTCGGGGGCGCTGCAGGCACAGGAGTGATGGGTGGGCAGAGGAGGGGTGAACGAGGTGTAGGCCGCGTGAATTTTGTCCACGAGCTCAGAGTATTGGTCGATGTTGATCGGGCCGTGTACGCCCGCTAGCTGCACGCGGACTGGGTGGGGCATGAGGCTGGTGTGACGGTAGCGAAGCATTTCCTTGGACAAAGGAAACCCCGCCGCTCTGTTCAGGTCTTGCCTACGGGAGAAACGCCGACGGGCGACGACCATCGTACTGTAGCGTGTCGAGTTCTGCTACGTAAGCCTCGCGCGACCTTCCAAGGGCGCGAACGAGGGCACTTTTCACCGCCTCATATTTCCCGTCCTCTGGAGGAGTTGTAAGCACTGAGGAAATACGGGCAGCCACGTCCGACGGTATCGCACTGACAAGAGCTTGAAACTTATGGAGGTCCGTGATGTCTTTAGAGCCCGCCCACACAGCTTCAATGTGCAGAAGCCACGTGGCAATGTCATACGTGAAAGCCGGCAAGCGGAGTGCACCGGAATTATTCATCGTGTCTAGCTACACTCGGGGTCACCAACTGTAGTGTTCTTCCAACTAGACACGGGTTAAACCAGACACAGGTTGGTTGGTGATGTTTATTTGGGAGAGGTTGTGTCCCGTACAGAGGTCTGTGTCTCACTGGGTGTCCTCACCCTGAGCCCTCCTTTCTCCAGGGCCGCGACACTCGAAGCAAACGTGACCTGACGCCTGCATACCAATGCGGCTCAGGTCGAGATTAAGAAGGAGGCTCAGGTCGAGATTATTGGAGGATTAGCCAGGTGTGGAGTGACTCATACTCAGTCACTACACCCTGTATATTTTATTTCCTTGATTATTTTATTTCCTTGTATAGTTTATTTCCTTGTATATTTTATTTCCTTGTATATTTTAATTCCTTGTATATTTTATTTCCTTGATTATTTTATTTCCTTGTATAGTTTATTTCCCTGTATATTTTATTTCCTTGTATATTTTATTTCCTTGTATATTTTATTTCCTTGTATATTTTATTTCCTTGTATATTTTATTTCCTTGTACATTTTATTTCCTTGTGTATTTTACTTCCTTGTATATTTTATTTCCTTGTATATTTTATTTCCTTGTATATTTTATTTCCTTGTATATTTTATTTCCTTGTATATTTTATTTCCTTGTATATTTTATTTCCTTGTATATTTTATTTCCTTGTATATTTTATTTCCCTGTATATTTTATTTCCTTGTATATTTTATTTCCTTGTATATTTTATTTCCCTGTATATTTTATTTCCCTGTATATTTTATTTCCTTGTATATTTTATTTCCTTGTATATTTTATTTCCTTGTATATTTTATTTCCTTGTATATTTTATTTCCTTGTATATTTTATTTCCTTGTATATTTTATTCCTTGATTATTTTCCTTGTATAGTTTTATTTCCTGTATATTTATTCCTTGTATATTTTATTTCCTTATATATTTTATTTCCCTGTACATTTTATTTCCCTGTATATTTTATTTCCCTGTATATTTTATTTCCTTGTATATTTTATTTCCTTGTATATTTATTTCCTGTATATTTTATTTCCATGTATATTTTATTTCCTTGTATATTTTATTTCCTTGTATATTTTATTTCCTGTATATTTTTATTTCCCCTTTTATTTTATTTCCTGTATATTTATTTCCTGTATATTTTATTTCCTTGTATATTTTATTTCCTTGTATATTTTATTTCCTTGTACATTTTATTTCCCTGTACATTTTATTTCCCTGTATATTTTATTTTCTCGTATATTTTATTTCCTTGTATATTTTATTTCCTTGTATATTTTATTTCCTTGTATATTTTATTTCCTTGTACATTTTATTTCCCTGTATATTTTATTTCCTCGTATATTTTATTTCCTTGTATATTTTATTTCCTTGTATATTTTATTTCCTTGTATATTTTATTTCCCTGTATATTTTATTTCCTTGTATATTTTCTTTCCTTGTATATTTTATTTCCCTGTATATTTTATTTCCTTGTATATTTTATTTCCTTGTAATTTTATTTACTTGTATATTTTATTTCCCTGTATATTTTATTTCCCTGTACATTTTATTTCCCTGTATATTTTATTTCCTCGTATATTTTATTTCCTTGTATATTTTATTTCCTTGTATATTTTATTTCCTTGTACATTTTATTTCCCTGTACATTTTATTTCCCTGTATATTTTATTTCCTCGTATATTTTATTTTCTTGTATATTTTATTTCCTTGTACATTTTATTTCCCTGTACATTTTATTTCCCTGTATATTTTATTTCCTCGTATATTTTATTTCCTTGTATATTTTATTTCCTCTGTAATTTTATTCTGTACATTTAATTTCCCCTTTTTTTTATTTCTATATTTTATTCCTTGTATATTTATTTCTGTATTTTATTTCTCGTAATTTATTTCCCATGTATATTTTTTTCCTCGTATATTTTATTGCCTTGTATATTTATTTGTATAATTTATTTCCTCGTATATTTTATTTCCTTGTTGGATTTACCCTGTGAAACTGTATAATTTTGGATATTATTAATTTCCTTGTAAATGAAATTTCCTGGAAAAATTATTTCCCTGATATTTATGTCCTGAATTATTTTGTATAATTATGTTTGATAAGATTAAATTTCTGAAGTTTATTTGATATAATTCTGTTGGATATTTTAAATTGTTGGAATTTTATTTCATCATAATGTTCTGAAGGAAATGTTCTTTTGTTTAAAATTAATGTATGTTGGATCTTATTAAATTTGAAATAATTTAACATAAATTTGAAATGATATATGCTTAAAGGAAAATGTTGTAAATATTATTCTTTTGTAAAGGTGAAAAATGTTGAAATGGAATAAATGTTGGAAAGGAAAATGTTGGAAAGGAAAATGTTGGAAAGGAAAATGTTGGAAGGAATAAATGTTGAAATGGAATAAATGTTGGAAAGGAAAAATGTTGAATGAATAAATAAATGTTGGAAAGGAAAATGGAAAGGAAATGTTGGAAAGGAAAATGTTGAAATGGAATAAATGTTGGAAGGAAAAATTGGAAAGGAAAAGAAAGGAAAATTGAATGGAATAAATGTTGGAAAAGGAAAAAGTTGGAATGGATAAATTTGAAAGAAAATTTACATCGAAACAATTGGAAAAGCAATACAATGTTGGAAAGAAAATGTTCCGAATAATACTGTTGGAACATAATTTGGAAGGAATAATGTGGAAGGAAAATGTGGAACGGATAATGTGGAAAGGAAAAGTGGAAGGAAAAGTTGGAAAGGAAATGTTGGAATGAACTATTTGAATGGAAAATGTTGAAAATATTACTGTTGGAATG
>JACEEZ010025084.1:22500-87500 GCA_016584305.1 Chionoecetes opilio
CACGCGCAGCATAGCGTATGCCCCCATTTTTACCTTTAAACCGAGCGCCCAGACCCACCTCGGCAGAAACCACCCGAGTGAAAGCAGCCAAGACGTTTGTAAATCGCTGGACTAGAACTGCCGCGGCAGAAACCGCTGGTGCGAAAGCAGCCAAGGGTCACTAGATCACTAGTATGTCTATTAATCTTGGCTAGCATGAGCACTGTGGTGATGGCAGGGGCGTATTCAGGATCTTGCAACATTGGGGGCTTAGCCCAGCCAAGAGATCTTTAAATTTTTACAGGATAATTGTCAATGCATTTATGAGTATAATGAATATAAGATGTGAGACACTGTGCGCTACCAAAAGGCTCCGCTCATTTGCATAGGATAACTTTCGAAACATGAAATTAAAATAAAATTAAGACAATCTGAGTTGGGGTTCAACTTCCGTTATTTATATTTTCATCAGCAGGAGTAAAACGCTAAGAAAAAGAGCTTTGGCGTGATGAAGCAGTCCTATGGATTGTATATTCCCAAGGCTTTGTTCAGTACTGAAATCTGACCAACCTCGGTCTTAGAACTACTTTTTTTTTTTTTACATCACAAAGGACTGGCCAAGGACACAAAAATGCATTCCAAAAAAAATGCACTTTGAAAAAATGCACTTCGAAAAAATGCACTTCGAAAAAAATGCACTTTGAAAATATGCACTTCGAAAAAAATGCACTTCGAAAAAAATGCACTTTGAAAATATGCACTTCGAAAAAAATGCACTTCGAAAAAAATGCACTTCGAAAAAAATGCACTTCGAAAAAAATGCACTTCGAAAATATGCACTTCGAAAAAAATGCATTTCGAAAAAATGCACTTTGAAAAAAATGCACCTCGAAAAAAATGCACTTCGAAAATATGCACTTCGTTAGAAATTACATTTCGAAAAAATGCACTTCGAAAAAAATGCACCTCGAAAAAAATAGGAAAATTTTAAGAACAAGGGCTCCACGCTTAGCTGACCCAAATGTTGGCTCTACGTATTATACTTACTGTCCTTAACACATCTGTTTAGATTTTAATGAGTACCGATCCTTACTTTGCCTACATGGCCGATATTAAATTTCAGGTTCTTGAGAAAAACTAAGTCCAGCGACATGCGCAATGGACGACTTTTACTTTTAGGATATTTTTCCCAAGTTTTGAGAAGTGCGCCCCCGTCCGCTAGGTTAGGTTAGTGCACAGCACGGGAGGGTCGAGGAGGGGTGCTAGGTTAGGTCTGTAGAGTTTTGTCATCTTTAGAATAAAGGCTCAACCTCCTATCTTCTTCTTCTTATAGCCAACAAGCTTGGGGACATGGTGAAAACCGGGGTTTTTGGGTGGGGGAGCACACATATAAGGGAAATATGGCCCCGATAAAGTCTATGAACTAGGGAAATTTCCCTAGTTTAGGTATTTTTTTGTGGGTTTCATACTTCCCTTATGTGTGTGCGCCCCCCCCAAAAAACCCCGGTTTCCCACCATGTCCCCAAGCTTGTTGGCTATAATAATAATAAGAAGAAGATAGGGGGTGGAGCCTATGTTCTTAAGATTTACCTTAGAATCTATTAAGGTGAACAGAAACCACACACCCAATTGTGTAGGGAATTTCGGTCCTAGTGTAAAACTTTACCAGAAAATGCACTTCGAAAAGGAGTGTAGTTATAGGAGATATGAAAATTAAACTAACCTAACCCCAGCCTTAGACTCACTAATCTAACCTAACCTATTCCCACGCTTTAACCTCCTAACTAAAGTCAAATCTGCATTAAAAAAAAGTGTCCGCGGCAAGGGAAGAACAAATGCGATGCAGGTCACAAGAGGAAGAAGAGTGTGGCGGACGTAAACACTCGTCTCTCGCCTCCCTATAAACAACATGTCATATCTCCAAAAGTAAATATTTGCGACGGAAGCTCATAGAATGTTTCCTAGAATCCAATAAGGTAAACAGAAACCAAACTCCCAATTGTGTAGGGAATTTCGGTCCTAGTGTAAAATAATGGTAGTAAATTTCCAGATGAACACCGAACTCACTTTGGGGGACGAAACTATTTTTTTCTGGTGTGTTTTTATGTGTTTTGAATGAATCTGCTAACCGTTTCTGCGCAAACAAAATTTTTTTTGTGTGTTTTTTTTGCAAAATTGACAAAAAAATTGAACCTAAACCTAACCTAACCTTTACCTATACCTACCTAACCCATACCTAACCTAACCTATCCTTTACCTAACTAAAAAACAAAACAAAAACTAGCCTTTATCTACCTAAAAAAGAAAAAAAAAAAAATATATATATAATATATATATATATATATATATATATAAAATATATATATATATATATATATATATATATATATATATATATATATATATATATATATATATATATATATATATATATATATATATATATATATATATATATATATTTGCGACAAAAACTGTTAGCAGATTCATTCAAAACACATAAAAACACACCAGAAAAAAATAGTTTCGTCCACCAAAGTGAGTTCGGTGTTCATCTGGAATGATACCAAAATAATACCCACTCTTCTTCCTCTTGTGACCTGCATCACCTCTTTTCTTCCCTTGCCGTGGACACTTTTAATGCAGATTTGGCTTTAGTTAGGAGGTTAAAGCGTGGGAATAGGTTAGGTTAAGTTAGTTTAGTGAGTCTAAAGCTGGGTTTAGGTTAGTTTAATTTTCATATCTCATATACACTCCTTCCTATTAAAAACGTCTTATATCTCCGAAAGTAGTGATTTGCGACGGAAGTTCATAGAGAGAATGTTTCTTAGAATCCAATAAGGTGAACAGAAACCACGCTCCCAATTGTGTAGGGCATTTCGGTCCTAATGTAAAAATTTACCAACGAATCTACTGGTGTACGAAAAAACTTGGTAATAATGGACGAGGACTTCGCGGTCGTTTTCAAAGACACCGACTAATTTTTCCTGGCCTACAATAGGTGTTTTTTCGGATCACCTGAAGATCCATCACCCCAGAGTTTGGCAGGGTGACGGATCTTCAGGTGGGATATCCTGGGGTGACGGTTCTTCAGGTGGGATATCCTGGGGTGACGGATCTTCAGGTGGGAACTGGGTGGACGGTTCTTCAGGTGGGATATCCTGGGGTGACGGATCTTCAGGTGGGATATCCTGGGGTGACGGTTCTTCAGGTGGGATATCCTGGGGTGACGGATCTTCAGGTGGGGTCAAGACTTGAACTGACTTCACTTTCCAAATGAGGTTAGGTCAAATGGGTAAAAGAGAGGAGTCAGGACCCTCCAGTCAGGTAGGAGGACTATAGAAAAATAAGTTGACTAAAAAATATAAGTCATAGGAGTCAGAAGAAAAAAAAACTCGTAGCGAAATTTGAAACCGTCTATACTCGCAGATACAAAGCATAAAACGACGCTGAAACAGGGTAGATTATACAGTCATAATATAAACTACCCTGTGCCTTCAGTGGCACATAAAAATCAGTAGTGATGCTATAATTCGTAATATATGGCGGCTGGCGACATCACTGCAGGTGGCGACTTTACTGTTATCTATGGTAAGTCTATAAGAATTGGATCTTTTTTTGCCCGTTCTCGAATTTCAGAAGATGCATTTCTCCAAGATGCATAACACAAAGGAATATATTTGTTATCTTCATTTTATAAATTATATTCACTGTGGGCTGGGGTGACGGATCTTCAGGTGGGAAACAGGGTGACGGTCTTCAGTGGGAATCTGGGACGGATCTTCAGGTGGGAAATCCCGGGGTGACAGATCTTCAGGTGGAAAATCCTGGGGTGACGGATCTTCAGGTGGGAAATCCCAGGGTGACAGATCTTCAGGTGGGAAATCCTGGGGTGACGGATCTTCAGGTGGGAAATCCCCGGGTGACGGATCTTCAGTTGGGAAATCCTGGGGTGACGGATCTTCAGGTGGGAATCCTGGGGTGACGGATCTTCAGGTGGGAATCCGGGTGACGGATCTTCAGTGGGAAATCCGGGGTGACGGATCTTCAGGTGGAAATCCTGGGGTGACGGATCTTCAGGTGGGAAATCCCCGGGTGACGGATCTTCAGTTGGGAAATCCTGGGGTGACGGATCTTCAGGTGGGAAATCCTGGGGTGACAGATCTTCAGGTGGACATTCTGGGGTAACGGATCTTCAGGTGGGAAATCCCCGGGTGACGGATCTTCAGGTGGGAAATCCCGGTGTGACGGATCTTCAGGTGGGAAATCCTGGGGTGACGGATCTTCAGGTGGGAAATCCCGGGGTGACGGATCTTCAGGTGGGAAATCCTGGGGTGACGGATCTTCAGGTGGGAAATCCCGGGTGACGGATCTTCAGGTGGGAAATCCCGGGGTGATGGATCTTCAGGTGGGAAATCCTGGGGTGACGGATATTCAGGTGGGAAATCCTGGGGTGACAGATCTTCAGGTGGACATTCTGGGGTGACGGATCTTCAGGTGATCCGCTTTTTCTAATGGAGATAGTTTTATTTTGAGCAAACCCATAAAAAAAATATATAAATAAAAAATCATCACCGAATTTTATGGTACCGTTTCCATTAAAAACACTGAATCTCCATCAGAAAAAGCACTAAAACTTTGCCGGGAAAAATTTGTCAGGGTCTTATAGGTTTTAATGAAACCTAACCTAACCTTATAGGTTTTAATGAAACCTAACCTAACCTTACTGAAACCTAACCTAACCTTATAGGTTTTGATGAAACCTAACCTAAACTTATAGGTTTTAATGAAACCTAACCTAACCTTATGTTTTAATGAAACCTAACCTAACCTTATAGGTTTTAATGAAACCTAACCTAACCTTATAGTTTTAATGAACCTAACCTAACCTATAGGTTTTGATGAACTAACCTAACTTATAGGTTTTAATGAAACCAAACCTAACTTATGTTTTAATGAAACCTAACTAACCTTAACCACAAAGGTATACCTTACCTAACCTAACTTAGAGGTTTCATTAAACTATAAACCTGACTAAATTTTCCCGGCCAAGTTTAGTGCTTTTCTGATGGGATTCAGTGTTTTAATGGAACGGTACCATAAAATTCGGTGATGATTTTTTTTTTTTTTTTTTTTTTTAACTATGGGTTTGCGCAAAATAAAACTATCTCCATTAGAAAATGCACCTATTGTAGACCAGGAAAAAATAATCGGTGTCTCTGAAAACGACCGCGAAGTCCTCGTCCATTATAACCAACAACTTGTGTACGAACTGACTGCACCGTCACCAAGCAGTAAAGCATCACTAGTAGCGTGACGCAACCTTGTCTCACCACCCACCCTGGTGACGTCATGGCAAACCCTATACATGACGTCACTGTTATGAGTATTACCTTTGCCTTGATTTACACACCAAAATACCTAATGACACAGGCTTGTTATGCTTCACTAGTCTACACTGAACCCTCAGAGGTAGTGTCTCAAGGCTGTTGTGCTTAAATCATACAGAAAAAAACACGTGGTCACAATGTAAACAAGTTCCTCACCTAACAACAGGTGCTAAAGTTTTCCCTAAACACATTCTAATTGCTTATATCTACATCAAAAACACATGATGTACGCGTCTTACCTTCCCCGTAGATACTTGAGTCATCCATGGTTTCCTGGATAGTGGTCAAAGCGGTCACAACGGTGTTATAACGGAGACACAGGTAATAATGTAGCACTAATTCCCGCAGCACAACCTCCCGACGTCTTCTATACACTCGCGATGCCGATCTTGACAGTACAAGTTTATCTCCGTATCAACAGCGCCTTGCCATTACTTCTTTCTTTTTCATTACTTTCTTTCTTTTTCTTTCATTACTTATTTCTCACGCTCTTGTAGCTTCCTTATATTCTTTTATTCGTATGTTCTTGCACTTTGCCTTTCTTCAATCTGTTTTTATTTCAGTATGGACTTTTTCTATTATCATTCAGTATTTCAGTATGGACCTTTTTTGTCTTTTATTATTTCAGTCTGCCTTTTCCTTACCTTTGTTTCTTCTGGTATTTCACTATTAACCTTCTGCCTAGTTATTGCAGTCCCCTATAAACCATTCACTCGCCCGCCTGACTGTCTTATATCTCCCTATAGTCCATTCACCTCTATCTAGGGCTACCATTTTTCTTATCTACTGATTAACTGATTGCCTCTGAATTGCCTAATACTGATAACACGAATATGATAACCTTGATAGCGACGTAGCTACTATCTTTGGAGGGATAGGTATAGCAATAGTATTTTTTTCCATACGAACATATGAACATATGAACATAAGGAAGCTACAAGACGCCGTGAGACCTACACGTGGTAAAAAAAATTGGCCGTCAACTTTTTTTGGCACTCAAAATTTTTGTTCCAAAATTTTTTGAGTCAAAAAATTTTGTGCTAGGTAAAAAATTGTGCCAAAAAATTTGTACCCAAAATGTGAGTGCCAAAAAATGTATGAGTGCCAAAAATTGTTTGTGCCAAATATTTTTTGAGTGCCAAACATTTTTGAGTGCCAAGTTTTTGATGCCCAAAAAAATTGAGTATTCAACATTTTTGAGTGCCAACAAAATTTGAGTGCCAAAAAAATTGAGTGCAAAAAATTAGATTTTCAAAAACTTTGAAGACTGAATGCCAAAAAATGTTGTCCCTAAAAACAAATTTGAGTGCCAAATAATGTTTAGTGCCAAAAAATTTAGTGTAGTACAACATTTTTTTTAGTGCAACATTTTTTGAGTGCCAAAAATGTTAATTTTGTTTTCTTTTGCATAACTACAGTATGTGTAGCTACTAACCAGAGCTGGGCGCGCAATTTTTTTTCCTTAGTCCGCAAAGCGCAAAGCGCAAATTTTCGCGATCGAGTCCGCAAAGCGCAAAATTTTCGAAAAAAGGCGGAGCGCAAGCGCAAAAGCGCAAATTTCTAGCGCAAAAAAATAACTAGACCGCAAATTAAAAAAATTAAAGCGCAAACATAAAAGTTAAAGAACAAACCTCATTTTTTAGTCTGTAAACTGAAAAATTCTGTTAAATTAATATAAAGTATAAATGATTAAAAGATTGAATGTTTACAGTATTTGAAACATTTATTGAACACAAGTTTATATTAAAATAAGATAATACTGTCAAAACAACACAAAATAGTTGAAAAATGAAAATACACAATACTAATATTAGTCCTCCTCGTCACTGTCCTCCGGCTCCCACCGACACTTGAGGAGGTTCATGTTACCCTTGAGGAACACCAGCTTCTCGAAGTTCTTGGCCGTCAGACTCCATCGCTTCGGCCTCATGACGTCTGAGCCCATGCTGAACAGCCGCTCTACCGCCGCTGAGGAGGGCACTGGAGTGTTGTACCTAATGAACAGGTCCACCCAGATCTGCCTGTGCCCCATGGGAAACATGTCAGGTGACAGAGGCACGTTATCCTGGACGTCCAGCTGGGTCCAGGAGTGCAAGTTCTTCTCCAGTTCCTCGTCCACGTCCCCGTCCAGCTCGCACTGCTTGCAGCTCTCTGTGCCACACTCGACCGTGGCATGAGCTTGCTCTTTTCTGCAGCGTTTTTTAAATAAAAAGTAAACTTCAATATAAATGCTATATTTGACGTATCTTTTAATTCTTTTATTTTACGTCATTTGAGTTTCTCGGCAAAGTTTTTCTGCTAAGTTTGCGCATTTGCGGACTTGTAAAATATCGAGAGCGCAAACTCCAAAAGCGCAAATTTTTGGCGTTTTGCGCAAAGCGCAAATATTTTATATGGAGCGCAAATTGCGCTTTTGCGCATTCGTTTGCGCTCCGCCCAGCTCTGGTACTAACATATACGGAATAGCTATATGTTACTTCATCCTGTGTTGCTTTATCTATGTAGTATGCTGTGTAAAAATATTTAAAAGAATGGTATATCTTTTCATAAATAATAAATTTTTCCCTCTTCCCTTTGCTGGCAGCACTCTGGTAAAGATAAGAAAAAGTTTGCAGGAAGAAATATGTTACTTTTCTGGGGTTTTCATAATACACCTTTTCACTCTCAAATTAGAGCAACAGAACTTCAAAATAAAACAAATGAATTTCAAAATACATACATTTTTCTTTTTAATTTTAAATTAAATTATTTTAATTTGAAGTTGTTATTTCAATTTGAAGTTATTTTAATTTAAACTTCAGTTGTTTTAATATAAACTTGTTGTTTTAATTCAAAATTCAGTTGTTTTAATTCGAGATTCACTCGTTTTAATTTGAGTTGTTTAATTTGATGTTCAGTTGTTTTAATTTGAAGTTCAGTTGTTTTAATTTGAGTTGTTTAATTTAAAGTTCAGTTGTTTTAATTTGAAGTTCAGTTGTTTTAATTTGAAGTTCAGTTGTTTTAGTTTGAAGTTCAGTTGTTTTAATTTGAAGTTCAGTTGTTTTAATTTGAAGTTGTTGTTTTAATTTGAAGTTCAGTTGTTTTAATTTGAAGTTCAGTTGTTTTTTGAAGTTTGTTTTTGAAGTTCAGTTGTTTTAATTTGAAGTTCAGTTGTTTTAATTTGAAGTTCAGTGTTTTAATTTGAAGTTCAGTTGTTTTAATTTGAAGTTCAGTTGTTTTAATTTGAAGTTCAGTTGTTTAATTTGAAGTTCAGTTGTTTTAATTTGAAGTTAGTGTTTAATTTGAAGTTCAGTTGTTTTAATTTGAAGTTCAGTTGTTTTAATTTGAAGTTCAGTTGTTTAATTTGAAGTTCAGTTGTTTTAATTTGAAGTTCAGTTGTTTTTAATTTTTTTGAAGTTCAGTTGTTTTAATTTGAAGTTCAGTTGTTTAATTTGAAGTTCAGTTGTCTTAATTTGAAGTTCAGTTGTTTTAATTTGAAGTTCAGTTGTTTTAATTTGAAGTTCAGTTGTTTAATTTGAAGTTCAGTTGTTTTAATTTGAAGTTCAGTTGTTTTAATTTGAAGTTCAGTTGTTTTAATTTGAAGTTCAGTTGTTTTAATTTGAAGTTCAGTTGTTTAATTTGAGTTCAGTTGTTTAATTTGAAGTTCAGTTGTTTTAATTTGAAGTTAGTTTAATGAGTTTTTTAATTTGAAGTTCAGTGTTTTAATTTGAAGTTCAGTTGTTTTAATTTGAAGTTCAGTTGTTTTAATTTGAAGTTAGTTGTTTTAATTTGAAAGTTCAGTGTTTAATTTGAAGTTCAGTTGGTGTTTAATTTGAAGTTCAGTTGTTTTAATTTGAAGTTCAGTTGTTTTAATTTGAAGTTCAGTGTTTTAATTTGAAGTTCAGTTGTTTTAATTTGAAGTTCAGTTGTTTTAATTTGAAGTCGTTGTTTTAATTTGAAGTTGTTGTTTTATTAACAAAAAATTTGAAGTTCAGTTGTTTTAATTTGAAGTTCAGTTGTTTTAATTTGAAGTTCCGTTGTTTTAATTTGAAGTTGTGTTTTAATTTGAAGTTGTTGTTTAATTTAAAGTTCAGTTGTTTTAATTTGAAGTTCAGTTTTAATTTGAGTTCAGTTGTTTTAATTTGAAGTTCAGTTGTTTTAATTTGAAGTTCAGTTGTTTTAATTTGAAGTTCAGTTGTTTTAATTTGAAGTTCGTTGTTTTAATTTGATGTTCAGTTGTTTTAATTTGAAGTTCGTTGTTTTAATTTAAAGTTCAGTTGTTTTAATTTGAAGTTCAGTTGTTTTAATTGAGTTAGTTGTTTAATTGTGTCAGTTGTTTATTAATATTTAATTAGTTCAGTTGTTTTAATTTGAGTGAAAAGGTGCAGTCCAAAAGGCAAAGACACACACAAGTCTATCTCCCATTTTATTGTTTTCTTCTTTATCACAAAAGCAATTAATGCATTATACAAATTATATATATATTTATATATGTAAGAATAACTTCCAAATAAAACTTTTCTTTTTCTTATTCTTCTTTTCAATGTGTCAATGTGTCGCTCAACCACCATTAACTTACGCCAATGCAGTCAACAGTCGCAGCATAATTCGTAATCAGATATTTTGGTTCTCTTTTCTGATCAAGGTGGAAAATAGATTACCACTGGATAGAATGAGAGAGAGAGAGAGAGAGAGAGAGAGAGAGAGAGAGAGAGAGAGAGAGAGAGAGAGAGAGAGAGAGAGAGAGAGAGAGAGAGAGAGAGAGAGAGAGAGAGAGTAAGAAAGAATGATAATAAGAGAAAGAAGACACATATCAGAAAGACATAAATGGAGTTCAATGAGAATCAAGGAGAGAGAGAGAGAGAGAGAGAGAGAGAGAGAGAGAGAGAGAGAGAGAGAGAGAGAGAGAGAGAGAGAGAGAGAGAGAGAGAGAGAGAGAGAGAGAATCACATTGGATATAAGGGTACATAATAATCATAATAATAGTCTGAACAAAGTCAATGCTGGGACCACTCATTCACACACTCCCTCGGGACTCCTAACACGCAACACCATCATCAATAACACCTAACCTGATAAACAGACACAAAAATAGATGTATCGTCCTCCCTTACTCTCAACTCTTCACCACCACAGACACACACAAGGGCTCACAGAACTGTATTTAATATAATTCTAAAAAATATAACTTAACCCACTGTCCCACATCTCATAAACAGGAACCAAATTGAGGAGTAGAGGAGAGCGGGGCAGGTTGCATCATTGCCTCTAACTCGCATTAACTTTTTTTATTATTATTATTGTTGTAGTTGTAGTAGTAGTAGTTTATAGTAGTAGTAGTAGTTTGTAGTAGTAGTAGTAGTAGTAGTAGTAGTAGCAGTAGTAGTAGTAGTAGTAGTTTATAGTAGTAGTAGTAGTAGTAGTAGTAGTAGTAGTAGTAGTAGTAGTAGTATTAAGACGATGTACGTGTGATAACATGCGAGTTAGAGGCAATGATGCAACCTACCCTCGATGCAACCTGCCCCGCTCTCCCCTACGGACCCTATGGAATTTAACCCCTTGAGGCCCAGAACATAATTTCCATTGTAATTTGGGTACATTAGACGATTTTTAGTGAATATAAGCACTATTTTATAGATATGACCTGTTTAGTATCCTTCTCCACTGGCTAATTTGGTATATTCAGTTACTTTTTGTAATTTTATGGCTAACAGACAATTTTTTATGGCAAAGGAAAGATCTGGGCGCGAAGGGGTTAAACAGCATGTATTGATCGGCACGCTCCCTAGCGATGGACAAGCGGTTCTCGCTCTAACGTGGACTAATTCATGATTCCTACATCTCCCTAGCGAGCTGATGGCTGCTCTAGTGTCCTACTCTTTAGGTATCACAAGCAGGCAACCTATAGTGGCTCAGTGACTCAGCCAGCCATGCCACCACCCACACCCCCTTCCTCCCCCTGTTCAGTATGCAGTACAAGTCTAGCAGTGTGAGGTGGAGAAGCCAGTTTCTTGAGCAATGTGCGTGTCATACAAAAACCAGTGTCATGTAGTGTCATACAAGAACCAGTGTCATGTAGTGTCATACAAGAACCAGTGTCATGTAGTGTCATACAAGAACCAGTGTCATGTAGTGTCATACAAAAACCAGTGTCATGTAGTGTCATACAAGAACCAGTGTCATGTAGGGTCATACAAGAACCAGGGTCATGTAGTGTCATGCCATCACACAGTAGTCGCAGTGTCATATACTATTCGACCCTAAGAAGAACCAATGTCTTTCTTGTGAGTGACGAGTCTGTGGAACTGCCGTGTTAAGCCGGTGACCTGACTAAGTCCTAGAAACAAGACTTCCGTTACTCTAATGATCCTCACTAACAAGCATGTCTCCTTGGAACTGTCTTGAGGCCCGTCCACACTAGGCATTACCATGCGCATTATACTGCGCATTATAATGCGGGAACTCAATTTTTGTGTCGAGTGATGCGGGGGTGATGCGGGGGCAAATCTAGCGCGGGGCATTACTGCAACGTAATGCACGCATCAGTAGCCGTCTGGCTCTCTCTGGTACAAGTCAGCCAATGTATGATTCAGTAAACTCCCGCATCATGTGCTGCGGGAAGTAATGCACGCATCACGCCAAGGTGTAGTGCGGACACACACACATTCTGCATCACTTCCCGCAGCACATAATGGGCATCGTAGTGCCTGGTGTGGACGCAGCCTTAACTTAGTGAGACGGGAGGTCTGGAGGGGGGCAGGGACGGGGCAGTGGCTGGCTTGAGGGAGTGTGTAGTCAGCAGGGCAGATCAGGACTCAGGACTCGGCGCGATGGAAAACTCGCGACGTTAACAATAGTGTCTTTCCGAGCGGACAACAATGGCAGAATGAGGAGATAAATTTCATTGGGGCAGAAAAGAATGGGGAAAACAGGCAGGCAGGGACGCAGGGTTGAGCTTTCCTGCAAAACCCTCCACCCAGAACACTAACTCAGCATTGCACCTAAAACTTCTCAACAAATGGAAATACAGAAATACATACACAAATAAATAGCATCAGGAAGAAACACGCTTAGTACTAACCCCTTGATACATGACTTGGTCTGCACACCACCGTGCAAAATAAGGGAGAAAAACAACTAAAAGTACGTAATAAAAATTCCCAAACTGACGCTGTGTGGAGGAACACTTGCAGCCGGTGTGAGTCTTTCCCTCGGTGACGACACACTGTCTTGACGTCCACCACCACCACCACCACCACCACCAACGGACTGGCGGTGATGACATTACACACTCACCACATTCACACCTTCACTCATACTTCCTCACACTATGCAAGAGAGAAATGTGTATTAATGTACGCCGGGTGTGTGTGTGTGTGTGTGTGTGTGTGTGTGTGTGTGTGTGTGTGTGTGTGTGTGTGTGTGTGTGTGTGTGTGTGTGTGTGTGTGTGTGTGTGTGTGTGTGTGTGTATTCATCTAGTTGTATTCACCTAGTTGAGTTTTACAGGGCCTGAGCTACACTACACTCGTATGGCCCCGTCTCCATATCAACATTCTTATCATTCATCCTTAGTGCTTAGTGTTGGGGGAAGTCACCACCCCGGAGGCGGGTCACAAACCCCCGGCTAACACCCGGTACCCATTCACTGCTGGGTGGACAGGGGCTCTGGTTTTAAGGAGACAGCCCATCTGTCTCCGCTCCGCTCGGGGATCGAACCCGGGACTTCTCGGTTGTGAACCGAGTGTGCTACCTCTACACTACGGAGTGTGTGTGTGTGTGCAAGTGAGGCAGCCGTGGCGACTGTCATGCTGCAGTGATGAATACCCTGTAGGAAACAGTCGTCGTCAATCACTCTTGAGGTACCAGTCATCAACAGCCACTATGCCATGACTGTCAAGCACCACGCCACACACCACTGTCAGACTGTCAGACTGTCGACTGTCACGCCACACACCACTCAGCCAAACACTCTCTCATACAACACTTTGGAGAGAAACTTTCACAATAGAGCAGAAAAGAAGGTTAAATCATTCTAAACGGTTTCATCACGCTGGATTATGACAAGAGTTAACATAAGAACATAAGAAAATAAGGAAGCTACAAGAGGCCGTGAGACCTACACGTGGCAGTTCCTGAGTTGTAAAGGAAGAAAGAATATCAACAAGACTGCAAACCTTCTTAACTCTATAGTCTGTTTTTTAACGAGGCAAAAATTCCATTCTATCTTAAGGTCTCATGCTTAAAGTGATGCCTATGTTTACCTGATAATATAGTTAACTATGATAAAATACAGCTGAAATTTATTAGAACCGTAGCATTCCCTTCTCCTGGCATCAAATATCAGTCAGTAAGCAGCAAGGGGGTCAGGATTTTTCACCTCGTAAAAAAACCCAGAGTATAGTCTAGTTCATGATCGTTTCTGATGGACATGTGGAGGTTCCTGGTCACCTCATAGACTCCTAACCTAACCTCACCTCACACACTCCTAACCTAACCTCACCTCACACACTCCTAACCTAACCTAACATTCGACATCTCTGGAGACCAACGTTGCAAGTGTTCTCACCCCCTTCACCCTGCACTCTATTGGATTCCACACACAATAAATGCCTTTACAACTATACCCAGTAACAATATGATACAGACTATACCTTTATACAGTTATATATAAATTTCACCAAGCCCACAAGGAAAAAAATTCAAATTATTAAATAACTACATATAAATTACTGGCTAACATATCAGAATAGTCATCAAATCAACGCAAGGTCAGCCACACACCTGACTGGCGGAACAGAGGCGCCCGGGAACGTAGACAAGTGTGGTGGTGGCTGTGGGGGGGCGGGGCAGACACACACACACACACCACACACACACACACACACACACGGACAGCGGGGTGGGCAGGCAGGCAGGCACACTGGGGGGGGGGGGGGGGTTGAAGGGGCAGAGGGGGAGGAGGGGAATTATGGGAAAATAATTCATTGCCAACAAGGGTGATGGGAGGCGCTACTCTACTCTCCCTCTCAACACTTTCTGAGGCTGGAGGAAATACAGTGGAATGCTAGTTGCCTACCTATGTCATAGTGATTTTTTGAAATAAGAATATAATTTCATTCTTGTAAAGTGCATTAACTCTTTTTAAAACGTCAAGCGCGAGACATTGTCGACTATTATCGATATTTGTTTTGTAAAAACTGCAGTCTGCATTTCTGAGAAGTTTTAGCGTACGCCACAAACTTAACAATTCTAGTGCTGCACTAGACTAGGATCAGCAGACTAACGGCTGCTGTGTGGGGGTGCCTGGCTGGCCACTAACCGCTGCCGTGTGGGGGCGCCTGGCTGGCCACTAACGGCTACTTTGATTGACGGGGTCACTCGCTGCGGCAGGAATCTTGCCTCGGGCGTGCGGGGGTTGTGCCGCTGCTGCCCGCCTCCCTAAGCCGCCCTAAGCCTCCCGGCACCAACACACACACACACACACGCAGACTTGCATCGCCGACGCAAAAATTTGAAAAATATTTCCAATAAATACGCTATCGTGGGAAGGGAAAATATCCTGTACAGAGGCGGCAATCCGCCGTCGCGTTCCCGTAACAACTAAACGAGGGAATACGTACTAGAGAAAAATAAATCTGTACAGATGGCAGCTTATCGCTGCAAGTGTTTGCACGAGCCCCATAACTCTTAACAAATTATAAATCACACCCAACTCAATCAAGTAATGCTTGAGGGGTCACTGGAGGATTTCTTACAAATAAGGAACACATTACATGATGTCAAAACTACAAAACACCGTGCCAAACAACGCTACATTCACACAGTCTGTGCCGTCACAGCCGGCGGGCGGCCTCCCCTCGGGGACTGGCGGCCACAACGCAGCGTTAGCACCTGAAGCCTCACCCTGGGGGGCAGGTCCCCGGCCTGGCCGCGGAGTCTCTGTATCACTGCACTGGCAGGGGGCGCGGCCCCTCGCCGGCACACGTGGCGGGGCGGGGCGGCGCGGCGTTGGGTTTGAGCGGCGGCCACGGGGCACGCGTGGCTGTGGGGCCGAGGACGTGATATGTGGCGGCCTGAGTCCAGGCGGCGAGGAGGCCCGGACCACCACGGCATCACCACACTGCAAAGCACGAGGGCCGGGGGTGTGGGCGGCGGTGCCTCCCGTGACACTGGGACGAGGCAGTGCAGCCTGTCCGTGGGTGTGGCGGGTGTGGTGGCGTGGCGGGGGTGAAGTAAGGCGGGGGGTGGGCGGAGGGCGGGCACTAGAAGATGTCCGGACACCTGGACCAGTCCTGGCGCTCCTTGCAGTCCCAGTACTCGTGTGTGTAGCGGAAGATCAGCGCGCCGCTGGTGTCGTCCGTCTCCTTGCGGAACCACTGGGGGCCATAGGCCGGGTACTCCCGCCCTGGGGGGGAAGGGGGTGATGGGTGAGGAGAGGAGTATTTGAGAAGTGTTTGGGTGTGTTGTGTATGTGTTGTGGTGGTTCAGGGCATGGTTTATGCATGATACCTTCACTATAATCAACATCATCATCATGACTACCTAGTTTGAGATGCAGTGCACCGTATTCTACGGCTTATAAGACGCTGCATCTTGGAAGACGCACCCTCATTTTGGAAAGAGATTTCTAGAAAAAAAAAGAAAAAAAAATCTAAACGATATAAAAACATCTGTGTGTGTCAAGGTATAAGTAAATCCATTGTATCAGTAAATAGTTTTCATGAATTCGCCATGGGTGATAATTTCCAGGACTGAAAAAAGCTTGTGATGCGTGTGACAGCCTGGTGGTAAATGCTGCATCAACACTGCCAGACGATAGGTGGCGCTGTTGACGCCAATCTGCCCAGGCGGAAGTTGCTGCGGAGCGGCTCCCGCCAGTCTTGGCGGCAGTCTCATTACAACATTGGTCTTGGAAGACGCACGAGTGTTTTTCAGGGTATTCTTTAGGAAAAAAAGTGTCTTATAAGCCGTAAAATAGGGTAAACCTTTCTCCCTTACCTCTTCCTCTTGTCTTTCTCTCCCTCACTTTATTCCCCTGTTTCTCCCTACCCTTCTCCCCTGTTTCTCCCTCCCCTTCTCCCCTGTTTCTCCCTCCCCTTCTCCCCTGTTTCTCCCTCCCCTTCTCCCCTGTTTCTCCCTCTCCTCCTCCCATGTTTCTCCCTCCCCTTCTCCCGTTTCTCCCTACCCTCCTCCCCTGTTTCTCCCTACCCTCCCCCCTCCTCAAAACCTCCTATCACCTCCTATAATTCCCTGTCTTCTCTCCTCCATACCTCCTATAGATCCCCCTCCTCCTCTCCTCCTCCTCCTCCATCATTTCTCACCTTCTCCTCCTCTCTCCTCCATACCTTCTCTCACATCCTATAGTCCTCCTCCTCCTCTTCCACACCTCCCCCTCCCTACCTTCTGTCACCACCTAGAGCTCCCTCTCTTTCCCCCTCCTCTTCCACCTTCCTTCTCTCTCTCCTCTCTTCCATCCTTCATATCTTCTCTCCTCCTCCTCCCCCCTACCTTCCGTGGACGCCTGCTCCGCCTCGGCCTCCCTGTGTCTCCGCGTGGCCCGCTGTTTCTCCTCCAGCCGCAGCTTCTCCGCGTTGGCCTCGTCCCACTGGCCCTCCTCCATCAGACGCTGATCCGGGCGGTTGCGGGAGTCGGTGGGGCTAACCATCTCCTCCGCCTCGTTCAGCTGACACGCTAGTTCAGTGAAGTTGTAGAATTTTTCTGCGTCTGGACTGTGATTGGGAAAGATTTTTTGTATTATTATGGTATATATATATTTTTTGCACATCACAGAGGACTGGCCAAGGGGGGAAGAAAACAATTAAGTAACAAGCCCACGCACTAGTTAACCTAACCTAACCTAACCTAACCTAATCTAACTTAACCTAACCTAACCTAACCTAACCTAACCTAACCTAACCTAACCTAACCTAACCTAACCTAATTTAACCTAACCTAACCTAACTTAACCTAACCTAACCTAACCTAACCTAACTTAACCTAACCTAACCTAAGCTAACTTAGCCTAACCTAACCTAACCTATATACTGTAGAAGAGAGTAAGAGAATAAGTGATGGAGCGTTTAGGGTTGTGTGTTTGTGGTTAGTGTTTGTGTTAGTGTGGTTCCTGTTTGTGTGTGGGGGGGGGGGGGGTTAAAGATTTTTTTTTTTTTTTTTTTTGCCAGTCCCTTGTGATGTAAAATAAATTTAAAAAAAGAAAAAAAAAAAAAAAGTAAATATTCGGGGGCCTTTTGTGACTTATTATTTTTTCTTTACCCTTGCCTGGTCCCTCATGATGTAAAAAGAAGAAAAGAAGAAAAATGGAAGAGAAGAAAAAAGTAAAAAGAAAAAGACAGAAAAGAGGAAGAAAAGAAAAAAAGGAAAAAAAGAGCAAGGGAGAAAAACGTCGAAAAGAAAAGAAGAAAAAAAAAAATAATAATACAGACATGAAAGAAAAAGAAAAAGAAAAGAGCAGAAGAGAGAGAGAGAGAGAGAGAGAGAGAGAGAGAGAAGAGAGAGAGAGAGAGAGAGAGAGAGAGAGAGAGAGAGAGAGAGAGAGAGAGAGAGAGAGAGAGAGAGAGAGAGATTCTTTTTACCCTTGACTGGTGTCTTATGATGTAAAAAGGAGACAGAAAAAAAGAAGAATGAAGAACAAAGAAAGAAAAAGGAAACAGTAAGAAAAAAGGAGAATAATGCAGAAAGATAAAAGAAAATGAAAAACGAAAGATGCAAAAAAAAAAAAAAAAAAAAAAAACGGAGAAGGAATAAAAAATAAAATAAAGAGAGAGAAGAAGAAGCGGGAAGAAGAGGAAGAAGAGGAAGATGAGGAAAGAAGAGGAAGAAGGAAGAGGAAGAAGAGGAAGATGAGGAAAGAAGAGGAAGAAGGAAGAGGAAGAAGAGGAAGATGAGGAAAGAAGAGGAAGAGGAAAGAAGAGGAAGAAGAGGAAGAAGGAATCAAGAAGAGGAAGAAGAGGAAAGAAGAGGAAAGAAGAGGAAGAAGGAATCAAGAAGAGGAAGAAGAGGAAGAAGAGGGGGAAAAGAGGAAAAGAGGAAAAAGAGGAAGAAGAGAAGGAAAAGAGGAAAAGAGGGGAAAAAAATCAAGACTGAGAAAATAAAGGGTCACCACACCATAACACCATAGTCACCACACCATAACACCAGTCAACACACCATAACACCATAGTCAACACCCCATAACACCATAACACCATAGTCAACACACCATAACACCATAGTCAACACACCATAACACCATAGTCAACACACCATAACACCATAGTCACACACACCATAACACCATAGTCAACACACACCCATAACACCATAGTCAACACCAACACCATAGTCACACCACACATAACCACCATAGTCACACACCCATAACACCATAGTCAACACACCATAACACCATAGTCACACACCATAACACCAAGTCAACACACCCATAACACCATAGTCAACACACCATAACACCATAGTCAACACACCATAACACCATAGTCAACACCCATAACACCATAGTCACCACACCATAACACCAGTCACCACACCATAACACCATAGTCAACCACACCATAACACCATAGTCAACACACCATAACACCATAGTCACCACACCATAACACCATAGTCAACACACCATAACACCATAGTCAACACCCCATAACACCATAGTCAACACACCATAACACCATAGTCAACACACCATAACACCATAGTCAACACACCATAACACCATAGTCAACACACCATAACACCATAGTCACACCAACACCATAACAACACCATAGTCAACACACCATAACACCATAGTCAACACACCATAACACCATAGTCAACACACCATAACACCATAGTCAAACAACACCATAAACACCATAACACCATAGTCAACACCCATAACACCATAGTCACACACCATAACACCAGTCAACACACCATAACACCATAGTCAACACACCATAACACCATAGTCAACACACCATAACACCATAGTCAACACACCATAACACCATGTCAACACACCATAACACCATTGTCAACACACCATAACACCATAGTCAACACACCATAACACCATAGTCAACACACCATAACACCATAGTTAACACACCATAACACCATAGTCAACACACCATAACACCATAGTCAACACCCCATAACACCATAGTCAACACCCCATAACACCATAGTCAACACACCCCATAACACCAGTCAACACACCATAACACCATAGTCAACACACATCAATAAAACCAGTCAACAACCCCATAACACCATAGTCAACACCCCATAACACCATAGTCAACACACCATAACACCATAGTCAACACCCCATAACACCAGTCAACACCCCATAACACCATAGTCAACACCCCATAACACCATAGTCAACACCCCATAACACCAGTCAACACCCCATAACACCAGTCAACACACCATAACACCATAGTCAACACACCATAACACCATAGTCAACACCCCATAACACACCATAACATACACATAACTCAGTGACGCATTCCTCCACAGCACCTGGCGAGCCCTCATACACAGGCTCACGCCTCCCCTACGACTGAGTACCCACGCTCAATCTGTCCCACTCCGTGATGAACACTCAGCGTGCCCTCCGCGTCCACCACGTAGCCGGTGACCTGCGACCCGACATGGGGGTTCAGTGACATGGAGGGAGGGAGGGAGAAAGAGGGAAAAAAAGAAAGAAAAAAAAAAAAAAGATAAAATAAATAAAAAACTCAGCCCCCATAAATAAAAAACTCAGCCCCCTATAAAAAAAACTCAGCCCCCCCCATAAATAAAAAACTCAGCCCCCTCATAAAAAAAAACTCAGTCCCCCCCATAAATAAAAAACTCAGCCCCCCCCATAAAAAAAAAACTCAGCCCCCTCCATAAATAAAAAACTCAGCCCCCCCATATTAAAAAACTCAGCCCCTCCCATAAAAAAAAACTCAGCCCCCCTATAAAAAAAACTCAGTCCCCCCCATAAAAAAAACCTCAGCCCCCCCATAAAAAAAACCTCAGCCCCCCATAAAAAAAACTCAGCCCCCCCATAAAAAAAAAACTCAGCCCCCCCCATAAAAAAAAACCTCTTAATCTGAGAGCAAAACAAACACAGACACACATAAAGAAACAAAGCATGCCTATAACCCTAGGTGTACAGAACCCAGGCACAAAAGTAAAGAATTACAATTTCAGTAGTTACCGATTGCAGTAGTGACACTAATTTTTTTTGTCATGTACTGAAAGTGGTAACAAAGATACAATTTTTAGCCTATTCTATTGGTAGTCGGTAGCGGCACATTTTATTCCTGTGTTTACAAGACCTGCCTCAGTGCCGCGCTGAGATCCCAGGCACTGGCAGAGTCTAGAACCGGTGCTATTCCCGTCCTGATCGCGTCACCCCCAATCTCTTACGTGTGGAGAGCATGTATTTATATCTAGGTATCAGAGACTATCTATGTATTTATATCTAGGTATCAGAGACTATCTATGTATTTATATCTAGGTATTAGAGACTATCTATGTATTTATATCTAGGTATCAGAGACTATCTATGTATTTATATCTAGGTATCAGAGACTATCTATGTATTTATATCTAGGTATCAGAGACTATCTATGTATTTATATCTAGGTATCAGAGACTATCTATGTATTTATATCTAGGTATCAGAGACTATCTATGTATTTATATCTAGGTATTAGAGACTACCTATAAGAGGTGACCTGAAGTAGATGTTGGAGAAATTATGGCCGAAAAGCCGAGAGCCACGGACATACAAACTTTACATGAAGACATTGTCCTTTGAGTGCCTCACCTTTAGTGCCTGGCTCGTGCCATGACTAGTGCCGTCACTAAATGTTATGAAAAATGTGACAAAAACTCTAAACAAGTTAAATATGTGAACAAAATACCGAGTATGTTTGCATGGGTTACATTCACGTGACTCGGTACTCGGTACTTCTTTTATTTTGTAGTGGCACCGGCGGCGGCGCCACTACAGTAGTTGACCAGTACCTGTCCCGTTACCCAGGGTACTGTTTGTGTCCCGGGCGCCCACCTATGCTTATAACACAACAAACAAAACAAAACAAAAACAAAACACCCTTAAAACACAACAGCCAAAACAAAACAAAACCACCAAGAGCCTCACCTTCTTAGGCGTTTCCCTGGAGAAGTAGGAATAAGGGACAAACTTGAGGCAGCATTTGTCCCCGGTCTGGTGGTTGACAATCTCCATCTCACCGTGGTTGTCCAGCCACAGCTTGCCCACGATCATGTTGTGCACCGTGGTGGACACTTTCCGCCAGGTGTAGTGGTTGCCTGGGGGGGGGAGAGGGGGGGAGAGAATTTAAATTTAGGTATATACAGAATAGAAAGAGGAGGGGTTGAAGAAATTGAAGAGGTTGAGGCAATGGCTAGAGATACATAGTTGGAAGCGTATCATTGACCCTCTAACCTCTTATGGAAAAATCTGAAATTAAACAGAAAGATAAGGGTAAAGCAGCCACTCTAAGAAGTCCAGAAGAAGAGGAAAAAAGAAGAGGAAGAAGAGGAAAGAAGAGAAGAGGAAGACTAGGAAAGTAAGAGGAAGAAGAGAAGAGGAAGACTAGGAAAGAAGAGAAGAGGAAAGAAGAGAAGAGGAAGAAGAGGAAGAAGAGAAGAGGAAAGAAGAGAAGAGGAAAGAAGAGAAGAGGAAGAAGAGGGAAGAAGAGGAAAGAAGAGAATAGGAAAGAAGAGAAGAGGGAAGAAGAGGAAGAAGAGAAGAGGAAAGAAGAGGAAGGAAGAGGAAAGAGGAGGGAGGTAGAGGAAGAGGAGGAGCACTCACCACTGTTGTTGAATTCCAGATGTGCAATACCCAGGGGAATAATCTGGAGGTATTTGCCCCTGAACTTAGATGACATGGCGAACTCCTGCCAGGACGCCCACCCACTGTTCCCCTCCACGTACTGGGCCACGATGGGCGGGTGGTGCGACACCTGGGGGGGGAAGAAGACAGACATTAGGACATTACACCTGGGGGCAAGAACACATCAATAAGGACATGCACAATCTTACATCATTAGGACATACAGTGGGAGAAGGACACATAGCATACACCTGGAGAAGAAATCAATAAGGACATTACACCTGGGAGAAGACATCAATAAGGACATTACACCTGGGAGAAGGACACAATTAGGACATACACCTGGGAGAAGGACATCCATAACATTACCCTGGGAGAAGGAAATCATAGGACATACATGGGAGAAGGACATCAATAGGACATACACTGGGAGAAGACACATTAGGACATTACACCTGGGAGAAGGACACATCAATAAGGACATTACACCTGGGAGAAAGAAATCAATAAGGACATTACACCTGGGAGAAGGACATCAATAAGGACATTACACCTGGGAGAAGGACATCAATAAGGACATTACACCTGGGAGAAGGACATCAATAAGGACATTACACCTGGGAGAAGGACATCAATAAGGACATTACACCTGGGAGAAGGACATCAATAAAGACATTACACCTGGGAGAAGGACATTAATAAGGACATTACACCTGGGAGAAGGACATTACACCTGGGAGAAGGACATCAATAAGGACATGCTACCACATCCTTTACATCAATTAGGACATTACACCTGGGAGAAGGACATCAATAAGGACATGCCACCACATCCAACAAGAATATCAATTAGTCCACACCTTAGGAACATCAATTAGGACACTCCACCACATCCTCCACACCTCAGGAACATAAGAACATAAGAAAATAAGGAAGCTACAAGAGGTCATAATACCTACACTGGGGGAAAGGACACATCAATTAGGACATGCCGCCACATCCTCCACACCTCAGTAACATTAATTAGGACATTCCGCCACATCCTCCACACCTCAGGAACATAAGAACATCCAAAAATAAGGAAGCTACAAGAGGCCTTTTTTCCTTTTATTCCCTTGGCCTTTGTGATGAAAAAAGAAAAGAAAAAAAAAGCCCACTGTATTAAGATATCTCTGTTCCTTTATTTCCTTCATTCTTTCCTTCTTCTTTCACTATAAGCCTTCTCCTTCTTCCTTCATTCATTCCTCCTTCATTCTTCTAATCTAGTACTGCTTCCGATTTCTTTCTTTTCATTACTTTTTATCTTCTCTCTCTCTCTCTCTCTCTCTCTCTCTCTGTCTCTCTCTCTCTCTCTCTCTCTCTCTCTCTCTCTCTCTCTCTCTCTCTCTCTCTCTCTCTCTCTCTCTCTCCCCTTCTCCTTTCCTATTCCTACTTTCCCTCTGTGTGTGAAATGAAAGCTTGAATTCAATAAGCAAATTAAGACCCTTCCTCACACACACACAGATGATACCTATCTTTATCTTGTCAGAGAGAGAGAGAGAGAGAGAGAGAGAGAGAGAGAGAGAGAGAGAGAGAGAGAGAGAGAGAGAGAGAGAGAGAGAGAGAGAGAGAGAGAGAAAAAAGTATGGATGAGATTAAGGTAAAAAAAAAAAGATAAATACGAGCAATGTTAAAAATAAAAATAATAGAACAGACGATATATATTTTTCTTTACGTTGAAACACGAAGCTAAAATAACTGTGTGTGTGTGTGTGTGTGTGTGTGTGTGTGTGTGTGTGTGTGTGTGTGTGTGTGTGTGTGTGTGTGTGTGTGTGTGTGTGTGTGTGTGTGTGTGCATGTGTGTGTGCGTGTGTGCGTGTGTGTGTGTGTGTGTCCAGCCAGCCACCTTCCAGCGCCTCTATTCCCACACTTTCCAGTACGTCTCCACGCATCACTTTGCTTCCAGTCCAGGAGAGGAGGAGGAGGAGGAGGAGGAGGAGGAGGAGGAGGAGGAAGGAGGAGGAGGAGGAGGAGGAGTGAGGAGGAGGAGGATGGGGAGGAGTGAGGATGGTGGACTGGTGAGGAAGGAGGATGGAGGAGAGGAGGAGGAGGAGGGGAGGAGGAGAGAGGAGGAGGAGGAGATGGAGGAGAGGAGGAGGAGGAGGAGGAGAGGAGGAGGAGGAGGACGGAGAGAGGAGGGGGGAGGAGGAGGAGGAGGAGGAGAGGAGGAGGAGGACGGAGAGGAGGAGGAGGAGGAGAGAGGAGGAGGAGGACTGGAAGGAGGAGGAGGAGGAGGAGGAGGAGGAGGAGGAGGAGGAGGACTGGAAGAGGAGGAGGAGGACTGGAAGAGGAGGAGGAGGACTGGAGGAGGAGGAGGAGGAGGAGGAGGAGGAGGAGGAGGAGGAGGTGACATGAAGGATGGAGGAAAAGTAGGAAGAATGGAAGAAAAGATACAGGGAGGAAGGAAAGCAGTGAAAGAAGTATAATATCTTCCTCCTTTTTTCCTTCTTCTTCCTCATAATCCTTTGTTACTTTAAATCATTATTTTTATTAAGGAAGAATGGAAGAAAAGAAGCTCTGTGCAATATCTTCCTCCTCTTCTTTTCCTTCTTCTTCCTCTTCTTGATTTCTTCTTTCCTCTTTCCCTTCTCTTCCTCTTCTTGATTTCTTCTTTCCTCTTCTTGATTTCCTCTCTCTTCCTCTTCTTGATTTCTTCTTTCCTCTTTCCCTTCTCTTCCTCTTCTTGATTTCTTCTTTCCTCTTCTTGATTTCCTCTCTCTTCCTCTTCTTGATTTCTTCTTTCCTCTTCTTGATTTCCTCTCTCTTCCTCTTCTTGATTTCTTCTTTCCTCTTCTTGATTTCCTCTCTCTTCCTCTTCTTGATTTCTTCTTTCCTCTTCTTGATTTCCTCTCTCTTCCTCTTCTTGATTTCTTCTTTCCTCTTCTTGATTTCCTTTCTCTTCCTCTTCTTGATTTCTTCTTTCCTCTTCTTGATTTCTCTTTCCTTCTCTTCCTCTTCTTGATTTCTTCTTTCCTCTTCTTGATTTCCTCTCTTCCTCTTCTTGATTTCTTCTTTCCTCTTCTTGATTTCCTCTCTCTTCCTCTTCTTGATTTCTTCTTTCCTCTTCTTGATTTCCTCTCTCTTCCTCTTCTTGATTTCTTCTTTCCTCTTCTTGATTTCCTCTTTCCTTTCTCTTCCTCTTCTTGATTTCTTCTTTCCTCTTCTTGATTTCCTCTTTCCTTTCTCTTCCTCTTCTTGATTTCTTCTTTCCTCTTTCCCGTCTCTTCCTCCTCTTCTTTCCCCTCTCTTCCTCTTCCTCCCTCCTCTTTCCTCCTCTTCCTCCTCTTCCTCTTCTTTCCTCTTTTTCCTTTCTTTTCCTTCTCTTTTCCCTACTTCTTTCTCATTCTCCTTCCCGTTATTACCTACTTTAAATCAGGCTTTTTTCTTTTTTCTTCTTAATTAATTTTTGTGTGTTAGAAAACTATATAACAAAAAAAAAAAATGTAAAGTCTGTAAAAGTGTAAAAATATTCGATAAAAGTTTATTTTACGTATTGAAGAGAAAAAGAAAATGAATGAGAAACCACAACAAAAATAATAATAATAATAATAGTTCATCTTCCTTTTTTTTTATGTTTCTAGCTCTTGTTTGTTTGTTTTTAATGTTTCTAGCTCTTGTTTGTTTGTTTGGTTTCTAGCTCTTGTTTGTTTGTTTGGTTTCTAGCTCTTGTTTGTTTGTTTTTAATGTTTCTAGCTCTTGTTTGTTTGTTTGTTTTTAATGTTTCTAGCTCTTGTTTGTTTGTTTGGTTTCTAGCTCTTGTTTGTTTGTTTGGTTTCTAGCTCTTGTTTGTTTGTTTGGTTTCTAGCTCTTGTTTGTTTGTTTGGTTTCTAGCTCTTGTTTGTTTGTTTTTAATGTTTCTAGCTCTTGTTTGTTTGTTTGTTTTTAATGTTTCTAGCTCTTGTTTGTTTGTTTGGTTTCTAGCTCTTGTTTGTTTGTTTTTAATGTTTCTAGCTCTTGTTTGTTTGTTTGTTTTTAATGTTTCTAGCTCTTGTTTGTTTGTTTCTTTTTAATGTTTCTAGCTCTTGTTTGTTTGTTTGTTTTTAATGTTTCTAGCTCTTGTTTGTTTGTTTGTTTGTTTGTTTCGTTTCTAGCTCTTGTTTGTTTGGTTTCTAGCTCTTGTTTGTTTGTTTGTTTGGTTTCTAGCTCTTGTTTGTTTGTTTGGTTTCTAGCTCTTGTTTTTGTGTTTGTTTCTAGCTCTTTTGTTTGTTTCTAGCTCTTGTTTGTTTTGGTTTCTAGCTCTTTTGTTTTTGTTTGGTTTCTAGCTCTTGTTTGTTTTTGTTTGGTTTCTAGCTCTTGTTTGTTTGGTTTCTAGCTCTGTTGTTTTGTTGTTTCTAGCTCTTTTGTTTGTTTGGTTTCTAGCTCTTGTTTGTTTGTTTGGTTTCTAGCTCTTGTTTGTTTTTGTTTGGTTTCTAGCTCTTGTTTGTTTGTTTGGTTTCTAGCTCTTGTTTGTTTGTTTGGTTTCTAGCTCTTGTTTGTTTTGTTTGGTTTCTAGCTCTTGTTTGTTTTTTTGGTTTCTAGCTCTTGTTTGTTTGTTTGTTTGTTTCTAGCTCTTGTTTGTTTGTTTGTTTTAGGTTTCTAGCTCTTGTTTGTTTTTTTTATGTTTCTAGCTCTTGTTTGTTTGTTTGTTATGGTTTCTAGCTCTTGTTGTTGTTTGTTTGTTTGTTTGTTTCTAGCTCTGTTGTTTGTTTGGTTTCTAGCTCTTGTTTGTTTGTTTGTTGGTTTCTAGCTCTGTTGTTTTTTGGTTTCTAGCTTGTTGTTTGTTTGTTTGGTTTCTAGCTCTTTTGTTTGGTTCTAGTCTTGTTGTTTTTTTCTAGCTCATTTGTTTTGTTTGTTTCTAGCTCATTATATATTTTTGTTGGTTCTAGCTCTTGTTTTTTTAGTTCTAGCTCTTGTTTGTCTTTTTTGGTTTCTAGCTCTTTTTGTTTGTTGGTTCTAGCTCTGTTTGTTTATTGGTTTCTAGCTATTTTGATATTGATTTATTCTAGCTCTATGTCTTTTGGTTTCTAGCTCTATGTTGTTTGTTTGGTTTCTAGCTATTTTTGTTATTGTATTGGTACTAAGCTCTTGTTGTTTAGTTGGTTAAACTAGTCTTTTTGTTTGGTTCTAGCTCTGTTTGTTGAAATAATGTTGGTTCTAGCTATGTTATGATTATCTTGTTTCTAGCTCTTTTTGTTTTTTGTTTCCTAGCTCTTGTTTGTTTGTTTTTGAGTTTCTAGCTCTTGTGTTGTTTGGTTTCTAGCTCTTGTTTGTTTGTTGTTTGTTTTCTGTCAACTCGTATATGTAAATATAATAAAAAAAAAATCTTCTTCTATCTACCTCCTTGTTTTTTTAATCACTCTATGTTTCTTTACTCCTAAATGTCTCCTTTCTTGAGTACAAACTAATATAAAAAACTAAGATAATAAATTAAAAACATCTTGTTATGTATAAAATAATAAAATATATACTAAGTCTCATTGTTATTCTTAGGTATTCTAGTCTAATAAATAATAGTTTGATTTTGTTCTTCCTCTAGCTCTTGTTTGTTTGTTTGGTTTATGTTAGCTCTGTTTGTTGGTTTCTAGCTCTTGTTTGTTTGGTTTCTAGCTCTTGTTTGTTTGTTTGGTTTCTAGCTCTTGTTTGTTTGTTTGTGGTTTCTAGCTCTTGTTTGTTTGGTTTCTAGCTCTTGTTTGTTTGGTTTCTAGCTCTTGTTTGTTTGGTTTCTAGCTCTTGTTTGTTTGGTTTCTAGCTCTTGTTTGTTTGTTTGGTTTCTAGCTCTTGTTTGTTTGTTTGTTTTCTAGCTCTTGTTTGTTTGGTTTCTAGCTCTTGTTTGTTTGTTTGGTTGGTTTCTAGCTCTTGTTTGTTTGGTTTCTAGCTCTTGTTTGTTTTTCTTCTGTCAAACTGTAATAATGTAAATAAATAATAAAAATAAATAAAAATTCTTCCTCTTTCTCCCATCATTATTACTTTAAATTACTCTATTTTTTCTTTCTTTTCCTAAATTCGTCTTTTCTTTGAGTACAAAACTATATACTAACTAAAAAAAAAACCTGTAAAGAATCTGTGCAAGTTTAAAAATATTCTATAAAAGTGTATTTAATCGAAATAAAAAAAATAAAAAATAATAATAGTAATAATAGTTCCTCGTCATCTTCCTCCCTTCGTTATCACTTTAAATCACTTGGTTTTTTTCTTCTCCTAAATTCGTCTTTTCTTTGAGTACAAAACTATATAACTATAAAAAAAAAAGCTATAAAAAGTCTGTAGTGGAAGTGCAAAAATATTCTATAAAAGTGTATTTAATCGAGAAGAAAGAAAATAGAATAATAATAGTAATAATAATAGTTCCTCGTCCTCTTCCTCCCATCATTATCACTTTAAATTACTCTATTGTTTCTTTCTTCACCTAAATTCGTCTTTTCTTTGAGTACAAAACTATACAACTAGAAAAAAAAGCTATGAAGTCTGTAGTGGAAGTGTGAAAATATTCTATAAAAGTTACATTATTGAGAAAAAGAAAATTGAAGTAAAGCAAAGAAAATGATAAGTAATAATAATAATAATAAATCAAGTAAAATAATATTAAGAAATAATAAATCAAGTAAAAAGAGAGAGAGAGAGAGAGAGAAGAGGAGAGAGAGAAAGAGAGAGACGAGAGGAAGAGAGAGAGAGAGAGAGAGAGAGAGAAGAGAGATAGAGAACATGAGGAGAGAGAGAGGGGGAGAGGAGACGAGAGAGAGAGAGAGAGAGAGAGGAGAGAGAGAGAGAGAGAGAGAGAGAGAGAGAAGGAGAAGAGAAGAGAGAGAGAGAGAGAGCAAGCATAGAGCGTGTCACAGTCACATATATAGCAGTGATATCTTTCTCTTGGTCACAGTTAGGAGCTGGTCATAACACCACACACCTGCTACACACCTGCCACACCTGCCACACCTGAACATAACAAGACAGGTGTGGCGATATTACAGGTGAACACGTGACTACTACTACTACTATACTACTGCTACTACTACTACTACTACTACTATTACGACTGTTACTGCTACTACTACGACTACTACTACTACTATTACGACTGCTACTGCTACTACTACGACTACTACTACTATTACGGCTGCTACTGCTACTACTACTACTACGACTACTACTACTATTACGGCTGCTACTGCTACTACTACAACGACTGCTGCAGCTACTACTGCTGCTGCTACTACTACTACTACTACTACTACTACGACTTCAGTGATACATACAGGTAAATAATGATTGACAAAGATTAAAAAGAGTTAGAAAAATATAGATAGCTAAAAAATATAGACAGACAGACAGACAGATAAAAAGATAGAAAGATAGATAGATAGAAAGACAGATAGATAAATAGATAGAAAGATAAATAGACAGATAGATATAGATAAATAGATAGATAGATAGATAAATAGATAGAGAGATAGATAAATAGACAGAAAGATAGATAGATAAATAGATAGATAGATAGATAAATAGACAGATAGATATAGATAAATAGATAGATAGATATAGATAAATAGATAGATAGAGTAACCATTAAAGCAGGAAAAAAGAGGAAGGAAGGAAGGAAGAGGGAAAAAGAGGAAGGAAGAGGAAAAAATAGGAAGGAAGGAAGGAAGAAGAAAAAAAGAAAGAAAAGGAGGAGAGAGAGAGAGAGAGAGAGAGAGGGAAGAGAGAGGAAGAGGAGAGAGAGAGAGAGAGAGAGAGAGAGAGAGAGAGAGAGGAGAGAAGAGAGAGAAGAGAAGAGAGAGAGAGAAAAAAAAAAGAGAGAGAGAAGAGAGAGAGAGAGAGAGAGAGAGAGAGAAGAGAGAGAGAGAGAGAGAGAGAGAGAAGAGAGAGAGAGGAGAGAGAGAGAAGAGAAGAGAAGAGAAAGTAGATAATGATGAGGAGGAAAAATGAGAAGAGAGAAAGTAATAATAAATATAGGAGAAGACAGAGGAAAGGAGTAAAGAGGAAAGAAGAGATAATATGAGGATACAAGATAAGAGGAAGAAGAGGAATATAAGAGGGATATAGAGGAAGAGAAAGTACGATAATTTATGAAGGAAAGGAAGAAGATAGATAAAGGAAGAAGGAGAGGTTAAGAGGAAGAGGAAGTAGGTAAGAAGGAATATACGATAGAAGAGGAAGTTATTAGAGAAGGAAGAGGAAAGTATTGAGAGATAGAAAGGAAGAGGAAGAATATAAGAGAGGATTTTGAAAGAGGAAGAGGAAGTAGAAGAGGATTATTGATAGGAAGAGGAGAGGGAGTTATTGGGAAGAGGAAGTTGAGAGGAAGAGGAAGTTATTGAGAGGGAGGGAAGAGGAAGAGGAAGTTATTGAGAGGAAGAGGAAGAGGAAGTTATTGAGAGGAAGAGGAGAGGAGTATGAGAGGAAGAGGAAGAGGAAGTTATTGAGAGGAAGAGGAAGAGGAAAGGAAGTTATGAGAGGAAGAGGAAGAGGAAGTTATTGAGAGGAAGAGGAAGAGATTATTGAAGAGGGGAAGGGAAGAGGAAGAGGAAGTTATTGAGAGGAAGAGGAAGAGGAAGTTATTGAGAGGAAGAGGAAGAGGAAGAGGAAGTTAGTGAGAGGAAGAGGAAGTTATTGAGAGGAAGAGGAAGTTATTGAGAGGAAGAGGAAGTTATTGAGAGGAAGCGGAAGAGGAAGAGGAAGTTATTGAGAGGGAGAGGAAGAGGAAGTTATTGAGAGGAAGAGGAAGTTATTGAGAGGAAGAGGAAGAGGAAGAGGAAGTTATTGAGAGGAAGAGGAAGAGGAAGAGGAAGAGGAAGTTATTGAGAGGAAGAGGAAGAGGAAGTTATTGAGAGGAAGAGGAAGTTATTGAGAGGAAGAGGAAGTTATTGAGAGGAAGAGGAAGAGGAAGAGGAGAGAGCAGGACTGTTAGGAAGGGAAGGGGGGAAGGAGGGGATAAAAATATAAAAATAATTGTTTAACTACCGTAGATAACAGTAAAGTCGCCAGGACAACTTTTTTTTCTGTTTACAGACGTGTGGTGGCGTTAATAGTTACATTTCTACATCCATGATTTCAGGACAGTTAGAAGGGGCTATCTGGAGAGTCTGTGTCATTTTGTGTCTTCATCTGTGTTATAGTATGGCTATAAATGAACAAATGACAAAAATATCTACAAAGTGGCTACCAACAGTAGAGTCGCCATCTAGTGTTTATTTACTGAGTGTCCTGCCGTTGTCGTCGTCGCCCGAAAAAAAAACGCATAGTGAAATTTGAAACCGTCTATACTTGCAGATACAAAGCATAAAACAACGCTGAAACAGGGTAGATTATACAGTCATGATATAAACTACTGTATAACATCTTCAGTGACACATACAAATCAGTAGTGATGCTATATTCGTAATATTTGGCGGCTGGCGACATTATTGCAGGTGGCGACTTGACTGTTATCTACGGTAACTGACACAAAACAAAATAACAAACGAACAAACTTTAGACACTAAAAAACAAACATTCCAGAGAGAGAGAGAGAGAGAGAGAGAGAGAGAGAGAGAGAGAGAGAGAGAGAGAGAGAGGAGAGAGAGAGAGGAGAGAGAGAGGAGAGAGAGAGAGAGAGGAGAGAGAGAGAGAGAGAGAGAGAGAGAGAGAGAGAATAAAAAGAGAGAACCAACTCGACACTAAAAAAAAAATCAGTGAGAGAGCGAATGATTGGGATTGGAGCTGATTAGATTAGTTCCGGTGTTTGTGAAAGGGGGGGTGGGGGGGCGGATCTCCCACGCTTCCCCCTATCTAAGTTAGTGGGACGAAGAGATGGGAGGGGGGGAGGGGAAGGGGGGGAGAGAGAGAGAGAGAGAGAGAGAGAGAGAGAGAGAGAGAGAGAGGAGAGAGAGAGAGAGAGAGAGAGAGAGAGAGAGAGAGAGAGAGAGGGGGAAAAGAGAAGGATGGTGGTAAAGAGAGAGAGAGAGAGAGAGAGGAGAGAGAGAGAGAGAGAGAGAGAGGAGAGAGAAAGAGAGGAGAGAGAGAGAGAGAGAGAGAGAGAGAGGAGAGAAAGAAAGAGAAGGATGGGAGAGAGAGAGAGAGAGAGAGAGAGAAAAGAGGAGAGAGGAGAGAGAGAGAGAGAGAGAGAGAGAGAGAGAGAGAGAGAGAGAGAAATGCATTCCAACCAATAAGTAAACAAATAAATGAAGATGACCACACACACACACACACACACACACACACACACACACACACACACACACACACACACACACACACACACACACACACACACACAATCAACACCGCCTCCTCCTTCGTCACACCATAGTTTTTCTGGGAACCATGTCAACTCTCCTCCACTCACTGCCCATTGAGGAAGGAGGGGGCGTAGAAGGAGGGGGGGGAGGGGGAAAGTCACCGGTCAACCCCAGCCTTTAAACCTCAACTCCCCCCCCCCCTTTATCATAGGAGGGTGTAACATCTCTCCCATCCCCACCTAAACCCCAACGACCTCAATTCCTGGCCCTTCAACCTCCCCCTTTAAAACACAATATCAAACGTAATCCCTCCTCCATTTCGAGTTAAAAAATAATAATAATAATAATAATAATAATAAAATAATAATAATAATAATAATAATACTAAACTCAAAACACCACTTATATCATATCTGCTTTACTATATAGGGAGGAAGGAGGAGGAGGAGGAGGAGGAGGAGGAGGGAGGAGGAGGAGGAGGAGGAGGAGGAGGAGGAGGAGGAGGAGGAGGAGGAGGAGGAGGAGGAGGAGGAGGAGGAGGAGGAGGGAGGAGGAGGTAGAGAAGTTGAAGGTCAGTAGCATCAAAAGGGCCTCCTCCTCTTCCTCCTCTTCACGCTTCAACACACGTTCTCAGACCTGTAAAGTCACGCCCTAACCACACCACAACCACCCCCACCACCACAAGAATCCATTTATTTACCCCCCCATCACCTCTTCCTCCTATCCACCTATCTATCCCCTTCTTTTCACCCCCAACACCACCTCTTCCTCCTATCCACCTATCTACCCCCAACATACACTTTACCCATCACACAACCCCCTACACTATTCCATTTGAAACGCACCCATAAAAAACTTTCACCTATATCTAATGTGACAAGATTTTTTGAAGCTAAAATGGGACATTTCAAAATATGTATAATTTTTTTCCCCACACTGTACATGAGTGGCTGTTGTAGTCATTGTAATGAAGGGAGTCAGACTGCCAACGCTCATTGAACGTGCACTTTCTCTTTGACTTAGTGATCAAAAGTCTGAACGAGGGTCTTTGCCCCCCCTTAGAGCGAGCGCGTGACAGACTGCCAGCGCCTCACGCCAAGGATGTTAATTATAGTCAGCCAAGGATGTTAATTATAGTCAGCCAAGGATGTTAATTATAGTCAGCCAAGGATGTTAATTATAGTCAGCCAAGGATGTTGATTATAGTCAGCCAAGGATGTTAATTATAGTCAGCCAAGGATGTTAATTATAGTCAGCCAAGGATGTTGATTATAGTCAGCCAAGGATGTTGATTATAGTCAGCCAAGGATGTTAATTATAGTCAGCCAAGGAGTGAATAGTCAGCAAGGATGTATTATAGTCAGCCAAGGATGTTATTATAGTCAGCCAAGGATGTTGATTATAGTCAGCCAAGGATGTTGATTATAGTCAGCCAAGGATGTTGATTATAGTCAGCCAAGGATGTTGATTATAGTCAGCCAAGGATGTTAATTATAGTCAGCCAAGGATGTTAATTATAGTCAGCCAAGGATGTTATTATAGTCAGCCAAGGATGTTATTATAGTCAGCCAAGGATGTTAATTATAGTCAGCCAAGGATGTTAATTATAGTCAGCCAAGGATGTTGATTATAGTCAGCCAAGGATGTTGATTATAGTCAGCCAAGGATGTTAATTATAGTCAGCCAAGGATGTTAATTATAGTCAGCCAAGGATGTTAATTATAGTCAGCCAAGGATGTTAATTATAGTCAGCCAAGGATGTTAATTATAGTCAGCCAAGGATGTTAATTATAGTCAGCCAAGGATGTTAATTATAGTCAGCCAAGGATGTTAATTATAATCAGCCAAGGACGTTAATTATAATCAGCCAAGGATGTTAATTATAATCAGCCAAGGATGTTAATTATAATCAGCCAAGGATGTTAATTATAATCAGCCAAGGACGTTAATTATAATCAGCCAAGGATGTTAATTATAGTCAGCCAAGGATGTTAATTATAGTCAGCCAAGGATGTTAATTATAGTCAGCCAAGGATGTTGATTATAGTCAGCCAAGGATGTTGATTATAGTCAGCCAAGGATGTTAATTATAGTCAGCCAAGGATGTTAATTATAGTCAGCCAAGGATGTTAATTATAGTCAGCCAAGGATGTTAATTATAGTCAGCCAAGGATGTTGATTATAGTCAGCCAAGGATGTTGATTATAGTCAGCCAAGGATGTTGATTATAGTCAGCCAAGGATGTTGATTATAGTCAGCCAAGGATGTTAATTATAGTCAGCCAAGGATGTTAATTATAGTCAGCCAAGGATGTTGATTATAGTCAGCCAAGGATGTTAATTATAGTCAGCCAAGGATGTTAATTATAGTCAGCCAAGGATGTTGATTATAGTCAGCCAAGGATGTTGAATTATAGTCAGCCAAGGATGTTGAATTATAAGTCAGCCAAGGATGTTGATTATAGTCAGCCAAGGAGTTATTATAGTCAGCCAAGGATGTTAATTATAGTCAGCCAAGGATGTTGATTATATCAGCCAAGGATGTTGATTATAGTCAGCCAAGGATGTTAATTATAATCAATCACTAACGTGGGGCCAGGCAGACTGGTGGACGCTGCCACGCTGACTCGGCGAGACACACATTAAAAAAAAAAAAAAAAAAAAAAAAAAAAAAAAAAAAAAAAAAATAATAATAATAATTTATAATATAATAATAATAATAATATAATAATAATAATATAATAATCATAATAATAAATAAATAAATAAAAAAAAAGGGACTCCGAACCTGTATCCTATGAGGTGAGGGCAAGGAGCAGTGCACCCTAAAGTAATCCGCTGGTGAAATAGTGAAGTTGAATATTACATCAGTATTACATGAAAAGTGGGCCAATGAAATAGCACCAAAAAAGCCGCACAAACGTAAAAAAAGGGGAAAAAAAAAAAAAAATCCATTTCGACATTTTACTAACATTAAAAAAAGCAGGACTCTGGTCACCTTATGTATATCCCTTCCTCCTCCCTCTCTCCCTATTCTTTCCTCACACAAAACTTACCTAAAAAAAACAAAAAAAACCTTATCTATTCAAACACCCCTTCTAAATTATCACCTATATCCCCCCTTCCTCCCCTCTCCCCTTCCTCCCCCTCCCTTCCTCCCTCTCTCCCCCTTATTTTCCCCTTCTCTCACGTTCTGCTTTCTCCACCCCTTTCCCTACAAGACTCAAGGGGCTTTCTCTCATCACACTCATCACCACACAACCAGGTCTCATCACTCACCAATGCCTCATCAACCCCTCCATGTGACCACCACCACCACCACCACCTCATCACAACCCCTCATTCACCCCTCATTAGCATAGAATTCCCTCAGTTTCCCCACAACAGGTCAATAAAATATATCTATCTATCTGTTTATCTATCTATATATGTTTTTGTCTACTTATCTAAAATATATCTATCTATCTGTTTATCTATCTATATATGTTTTTGTCTACTTATCTAAAATATATATATCTATCTGTTTATCTATCTATATATGTTTTTGTCTACTTATCTATCTATTCATCTACTTATATCTATCTGTTTGTCTATTTGCCTACTATCTATCTATTCATCTAACCCTATCTATTTATTTGCTTGTCTATTTACCTACTATCTATCTATCTATCTATGTTCTTGATGTCCTATATCTATCTATGTGTTCGCCTATTTGCCTTCTATCTACCTGTCTATCTGTCTGTCTATCTATCTATCTATCTATCTATCTATCTATCTATCTATTTATCTATCTACCTCTGTTCTAGATGTGTTCTGCTAGTGGCTGGGTGGCTGTGGTGGTGGTGGTGGTGGGGGTGGCGGCGCCCCTCACAGCCACCCCTCCTCCTCCATTCACCCAAGGGGAGGCACAGAACCCCCAGGCCAGGATAATCACAGTCCCCTCCCCCACACACACCCCCAACACGCTGTCCCTCAACTGGGTGGGGGCAGGGGGGTTAGAGGGGCTGGGGGGGCTGGGTGGGGGCGCGCCTCCCCTTCACCCCCCACCCCCATCTCTCCGCCTCCCCCAGTGGGTACCGGATTACAAGCCCGTCAAGGATACTTACTGGGACGCAATTCTTCACGCCCTGGATGCTGCAGGGCACACCAGGACACCCCCACCACAACCCCCCAATCTCCCCCAACCCCCTCTCAAGTCCTCCCCCGGTCCCCCACTACAACCTTATCAACCACAACAACCTCTCAAGTCCTCCTCCGGTCCCCCACCACAACCTTATCACCCACAACCCCTTCTCAGGTCTTCCCCCATATCCCCACCATCACCCTTCATAGCTCCCCAGGCCCCCAACACCCCTGGGAACACCACACCAACCCCTGGGGATATCCATAACATAGTGCAGAATGTCGCAATCTCAGGGGCAACCTCAGGGGCAACCTCAGGGGCATCAACACCAAAGTTAGTGAACGAGCTCCTGACAGCACCCCAATATAACCTCCTGAAGGGGTTAAAGCAGCCTCCCACAGGTGCCTCAGAGGTGGACGGGTCTCAAGGGCACGACACCCACTACACCCACCCCAGGAATGACGGAACCCAGACACACCCGACACACCCAGCGCCAAACACTGTCTACCGGGTGTGGCCAAATGTAAAGCCAGATACAAAATGGACACCCACACGGAATACACAGGTGGGAGGTAGTGCCCCTAGGGAGGCCCTCAGCGCATGGTGGGGGGGCCTGAGGAGCAAGGTAGCGGCCTCCTGGTCTGCCCTCAGCACCGCACACTCAGCACCACAGCGGGTCACCTCAAGGCCAAGCACCGGACCGGCCCTTCCCAGCGTATGGCCGCCACCGGTTAAAAGGGAAGGGCACCACAGAATACCCTCCTCCTCACACCTCCACCACTCAGACACTCTCCCCACCATAGCCGTCAGCAGCCCTCCACACCACACACCCCCATCACCCCTCCCTCACAACACTAAGTCCCCTGCCCCCCCACAACCTAAGGAGGGCCTCACACACCCCTGGCTCCACGCTATTGTACAAAACGACCTCAAGAACTGGGGTTATCCGTACGACCCCACCGCCCTCCAGCACCTTCCCCCAGGGTACGGCTTCTCCCGCCACCCCCGCCAGGACCCAGCACACCCCTACACCCCCACCACCACCACACCCCAGGCAGCGTCCTCGGGTGGGGCGGGACACAGCCTATACCTGGATATGTCTCTACACCAGGACAACCTCACCTCACAGTCACTCTTTAGAACCCCTAGTGTGGCAACCTCAAACTCCAGACTCCTTCCTAACCTGTCACTCATACGGCAGTCCAAGACACACCCCTTAACCCCACTGCACAACCCCACACGTAACCCAAACCCAGAGGAACCCCTATATGATGTAACCCAAACTGGAGGGACACTTAACTCCCTTACCCTCAGCTCCAATTTGCACCCTATCACTGTTCCCTTCAAAACCTCAAAGACAGACACCATATCCCTGCACACCCTCTCTCAGGACCCCACAGCCCCCCTACACCCCCAGGAGAGGCAGGCCACCCCCAGACACCCCCCTGCCTCGCAACAGCAGCAGGGGAGCCAGGCAGTGTCCCCAGAGCCAGAAGTCCTGCCTCACTATGGGTTCGGTCCGCCCAAAGATGATGACGTCATAACCAATGATGACGCAACCCCTGCTCCTGATGGTGATTTGATGAGTAACCATGCCACCCCGGATATACCCCAGGACGTCACCCCCAGCACACCCCAGGCTGCACCACCACCACGGCACCCCTACACCAACACCAACACCCCCAGCCCACGCCTCCCCAGACACCCACATCCCCACACCAACACCCCCAGCGCACTCCAGGCCGCACCACCACCCCGCCTCCCCAGACACCCCCACACCAACACCAATACACCCAGTTCACCCCAGGCTACACAACCACCACATCACCACACCAACACACCACATCCCAAGCGCTACACCAGACACCACACTCCTGCCCCGAGACTCAAGTATTTCCGACATCACACCACCACACAGCCACCCTCCTACACTACCACCACCACAACCACCACCACCACCGCCAAGCCCTCAGACCCTAAATACATCCCCTGGCCTAACCCTAAACCCCCAGTAGGTCCCATAACCTCACACCTCCCTCGCCTTCCCTCCTTTAACCTCCCCTTCCGAAGACCCTCACTCCCTAACCTCAAATTCCTTAACCCTTTCAATCTATTCCGGGCGCGTGATAACCAGGGACACACGGATTACGGCTTTCCTTTCACTTTCCCTTTCCCCTCCTACGCAAAGCAAGATAGTAAGACAGGTTCCTCTGTACCTACCAACAAACATAAGGTCCCACACACACACACACATGCAAGAACACACACACACACACCAAGAACACACACACACACAACACCAAGAACAAACACACACACACCACCAAAAACACCAACCCACACAAACACCAACACACACACACACACCACCAAGAACACGCACACACACACACACAACACCAAGAACACACACACACACACACACAAAACACACTACCAAAACACCCCTTGTCAAATTAGCAAGGGGACTGTTACCCATTTCAAGACCCACTATCCACACAGACCCACACCCAACACACTCACCCATACCAAAACACCCATCACCCATTCACACCCATAACTCCAAGCTTGTCACCCACACCCATACCTCAGACCCCTGGATACCCATTACCACCCATAGCCCCCCATCTCAGTCCCCTACCATTGCCCCATTTCCTAAAACAGGGCCTCTTACCCATGAACTACCTATAAACCCCTATTCTACCCTTAAACTACCCATTAGCAACCCTCAACCATCTCCCCAGGCAGTCAAACGCTCACCCAAGAACGCGAATCTCCAGGTCGTTCGTGGCGTTCCAATAGCGATCTTTAAAGACGAGATACAGGACGCTACACACCACCACACCCCACCACAACAACAGAGCTCCTCCAACACACTCCACCACGACACACAAACGCCACCACCCGATAAACACATAAACACGAACTTCCTGACGCCAGACCTCATCCGATTCACTCTCGAGGATGTCATTCCACCTTCTCGAGCAATACCTAAGCCACAGATAAGAAGATCACAGGCACTATATATATCAGGAACACCGAGAGATCTGTCCCTATCCTCGTCTGAACACGTGTTGATATCAAAAAGGTTTACCGTGATACCAAGGAGGAATCAAAGGTGACGAGAGTGATGGTTACTGCGGAGTCACCCAATTGCACCTCCACACTAACAAGCAGCACGCCACCAGCACCACCATCACCATCATCACCACACACAACACCAGCGTTCACCACAGGGAGCATGGCAGCACCTCTCCTCACCACACCACCGTCAGTCACTACTAAGGGTGTTACTGGTGCCTCATCATCACCACAGTCACCACCACCTCACAACACCAATACCAAAAGTCACCCTCGCTTTTTCTCCAACCGTAAATCCGCTCCCCCAACACCCACTCCTCACCCAAACAACACCTCCAGTATGAGGATAAAGGCATGAGGAAAGAGGGTGAATCACAGCATCTATATAATGAGACCAAACACAACAGTATGGAAGGTAGCGCCTCCTCACTCGCCTCACAAATCACTATCATTGACGCTATACCAATACATAACACTGGTCAGGAATACTCTGTCTACCCATCACCACAACACTTCAAAACACACACCACCTCCATCTCCTCCTCCTCTAAGCAGTCAAAGATTTCAGTACCCCCCAAAACCTCACCCACCACCTCCTCCTCCTCCTCTTCCTCCATCTCCTCTAAGCAGTCAAAGATTTCAATACCCCCCACAACTCACACACCTCACTCAAACCTCCACTCATTACATTTCCCCCCATAACCTCACTCCCTCCCTTTGTCTCACTAACCAAGGAACCACACAGTCACTGGAATAACAATAACAAAGTAGTAATAACACCCATATCTCCCCCATCACCACCAGTCAGGAACCGTAACATCCCTGTAGCACTCTTGAAGGAACCATCGAGTCACAGGAATAACCACCATAACAAAGTAGCGACGACACCCATATCTCCCTCACCACCACCTTCACCACCAAACAGGAACCATAACATCAATACACCACTCTTTAAGCGGTCCCAGGTGGTGGCGCTAGGACAACAGAACCATCACAGCCTCCACAAACCACCACAAGTACCACAGCAGAGCCATCACAGTCTACGCAAACATACCACTGCAAATAGACATAACATCCCTGCAGCATTCTTTAAGCGGTCCGAGGTGGTGGCGCCAGGACTGCAGAACCACCACAGTCTCCACAAACCACCTCAAGTACCACAACAGAACCATCACAGCCTCCACAAACCACCACAAGTACCACAACAGAACCACCACAGTCTCCACAAACCACCACAAGTACCACAACAGAACCACCACAGTCTCCACAAACCACCACAAGTACCACAACAGAACCACCACAGCCTCCACAAACCACCACAAGTACCACAACAGAACCACCACAGCCTCCACAAACCACCACAAGTACCACAACAGAACCACCACAGCCTCCACAAACCACCACAAGTACCACAACAGAACCACCACAGCCTCCACAAACCACCACAAGTACCACAACAGAACCACCACAGTCTCCACAAACCACCACAAGTACCACAACAGAACCACCACAGCCTCCACAAACCACCACAACCACATCTAAGAAGCAACAGTGGTCTATCAGCAGTGACAACAACAGCAACACTGACTTATCAAGCACCACACAAACACCTCAGACTAAGGTACACTAAAAGCCCTCTGGTACATGAGAAGGCAGATTCATTCACTACCAGGATACCGTTCAGCTTAGGCCGGTCTACTGTTATTGGTCTCCCGGTAGAAAAGACCGCAGTGGATATGGATAATACCTCTATATCCGGGCGAGAAAATCCTGTAGTCTACCCATCAACATCCATATTATCGTACAGGGAATGAAACACGCAACCTATCCCTTCCCTATCCACTAAAAACAAGGAAACAGAAACAGGGAGCTCCTTTGTTATGTCTAGCAAAGGGAAAACAGGGGATTCTTTCACCCCTACACCCCTGGCATCATCCCGAGACAAGCAGGGAGGTCACACCAGCAACACCACACCCCTGCCAACATCTCAAGACAAGCAGGGAGGCCACACCAGCAACACCACACCCCTGCCAACATCCCGAGACAAGCAGGGAGGCCACACCAGCAACACCACACCCTGCCAACACCCCGAGACAAGCAGGGAGGCCACACCAGCAAACACCACACCCCTGCCAAACACCCGAGACAAGCAGGGAGGCCACACCAGCAACACCACACCCCTGCCAACACCCCGAGACAAGCAGGGAGGCCACACCAGCAACACCACACCCCTGCCAACACCCCGAGACAAGCAGGGAGGCCACACCAGCAACACCACACCCCTGCCAACACTCCAAGACAAGCAGGGAGGCCACACCAGCAACACCACACCCCTGCCAACATCTCAAGACAAGCAGGGAGGTCACACCATTATCACCACACCCCTGTCACCCCTGCCACATGACCCCTCTCGACAGGGTCACCAGGAAAATATGACGAACAAACATGAACTCAAAAGAGACTTAATACTGAATTTAAACACTGACAATAAGGAAAGTGAAAAGGAGGATGTAGTGGGAGAGATGAGAGGTGGAGAAAAGGAGGAAAAGGAGAATAATAGTAAGGATGAAGAGGAGATGAGAGGTGAAGAAGAGGAAGAAAAGGAGATGAGAGGTGAAGAAAAGGAGGAAAAGGAGAATAATAGTAAGGCTGAAGAGGAGATGAGAGGTGAAGAAGAGGAAGAAAAGGAGGAAAAGGAGGAAAACAGTAAGGCTGAAGAGAAGAGAGGTGAAGAAGAGGAAGAAAACGAAGAAAATAGTAACGACGAAGAGAAGACAAAAGGCGAAGAAGTGGAGGAAAAGGAGAAAAACAATAACGATGAAGAAGTAAAGGAAGGAGAAACGTGGACACAGGACATCAAAACAAATGAACTGTCGGCGCCAACCATCAATGAATCAACGCAAACAAAGACGCAAACGACAACAAAGGAAATAAGTGCGAGGACGAGCTCAATCCAGCGTATACGTAACTTTATGGCAAAACGGAGAGACAAAACGAGAACCACTGCCACCTCAATTACCACTCCAATGCCCACTACAACCACCACCACCACCACTATCTCTACCACTGCCATCACCACCACCACTACCACTACACCCATCACCACCATCCCCACCACTACCACCGCCATCACCAGCACTCCAGTTCCCACCACCACCATCACCAATCCAATGCCCACCCCCACCACCACATCCACCACCAAGCTCTCCACCACTACCACCACCACCCCCACCACCACCACCACCCCCACCACCACCACCACATCCACCACCAAGCTCTCCACCACCACCATCACCAATCCAATGCCCACCCCCACCACCACATCCCCCACTACCACCACCACCAAGCTCTCCACCACCACCATCACCAATCCAATGCCACCCCACCACCACATCCCCACTACCACCACCACCAAGCTCTCCACCACCACCATCACCAATCCAATGCCCACCCCCACCACCACATCCACCACCAAGCTCCCCACCACCACCATCCCCACCATGAAGGACATTGATACGATGGGTGACCTGGGTGACCTGACTCCCGAGAGTGTGGGTGTGGCGGGTGTGTCTGTGGGGCCCCTGGACTGGGTGGGTAATGTCCCTGGGGTGCATGGGGGAGCTGGGGTGCAGGTCTCCCCCACCTATGCCTCGGTGTACTGGGGTTCTCCTAGCAAAGACTCAGATCAAACCCAGACTTGAAGGACAATGCGATACTATAGCTAATCGAGAAAAAATATTGTACTACCCTTTCTCTCTCTCTCCCTCATTAAAGGGATATGTAAATAAATGAAATATGTAGATTAATTAATAAAAAATAAAAAATGACAAATCCCAATTCTGCCCTAGAAAAAAAAATAACACTACCCATAGAAAAAAAATAATGATAATAAAACTAAAACAGTATACAGTCAAACCTCGATATAACGGACTAAAGGGGGGAGGAGTGTTCCATTAAAGCCGATTGTCCGTTATAGCGAGGTTTGACTGTAAGCCCCAAGTCCGGCCCCCGAATCCCCAACTTTTCTTGCCTCTTAAATTAACCCCTTGAGGCCCAGAACGTAATATGCCATTGTAGTTTCGGTACCATTAGACGTTTTGTTTAGTTAATATAAGCAATATTTTAAAGATATGACGTTTAGTGGCCATGTCTACTAACTAACTTGGGGTATCATGTTACTCTTTGTAATTTTATGGCTAACAACAGACCATTTATTATAGCAAAGGAAAGATCTGGGCGCGAAGTGGTAAAAAAAAAATAATAATAATAATAGTAATAATAATAATAATAATAATAATAATAATAATAATAATAATAATAATAAAAAATTAAAAAAAAAATATATATAAAATAAATAAATAAATAAATAAATAAAACAATACTAGTCCTGCCAATGACATACAATAACATACAAATACATACATGGACATACAATACACCTGGACAATACATGGCCCCGAGTGCTGACCTGTTCGTTGATGGCCCGCCAGCCCAGGTCGTCCGTGCGGTCACACTCGTAGGTCTCGCCGAGGAGGGGGTTGAAGGGCTTGGCGGTGCGCACGGCGGTGGTGGCGTAGGAGGAGACCGTGAAGGCCGCCACCAGGGACAGCTGCTCACAGGAGTCCTCCAGCTGCAGGGGCAGGGGCAGGGGGGGGAAGGGTGGTGGTGGGTTATAAAGCTGAACACATCATTCTATTTATTACTCATCTTATTTGCTTCTTTTCTTATCTTTTATTGTAACTTTTATTTGTTTATACTACATACATACATACATATATATATATATATTTTAGTATTGTATTTTACATTTTTTATTAACATATTTATGTATTTTCTTATATTTATATTATTGTATAATGTTTTGTATATACGTATATTGTACAAATCAGTGTATTATAGATATACACACAACCCTCATTTTCCCTCATTTCCCCATTTCACTAATAGGGGGGAGCACTGGTCCGGGAACCGCAAAAGTCCGGGAATCGCAACAGTCCGAGGCCATTACCCACCCCCGGACGTTTATCCTACTCTAGTATTTACTGTCCGGCAACCGCCAATATCGGCTACCCCGCCGTGGACTTTTACGTCACTTTGTTGTTGTTTTTAGGACTGCGACGATCCCTTGGGTGACACTGTGAGCCCTGGTGATGTCTTATGATGCTATCACAGGCGCGGTAGTTGACCTGTGTTCCTCAGGAAGGCACAGGTGAGGCGGATGACAGCGTGTTGCCGGGAGGGGTGGACGCCAGCCGCCGCCAGCAGGGTGGGCAGGTCACAGGTGGCGACGTTCAGGGCGAGGAGTTGAGAGCGCAACACTACACGGTGGGAGTGGAAGCGCGGACACTGCAGCAGAAAGTGTTCAATAGTCTCAGAGACGTTCCTGCACCAGGGGCAGTGAGGGTCAGGGGACTGACGCAGGCGGTGCAGGTGAACAGTGAGTGTCGTGTGCCCAAATGTAAACAATACTACCGCTGAGCATGCTGCCACCTGGCGGGAGGCAGCAGAAAGTGTTCAATAGTCTCAGAGACGTTCCTGCACCAGGGGCAGTGGGGGTCAGGGGACTGACGGAGGCGGTGCAGGTGAACCGTGAGTGTCGTGTGCCCAAATGTAAACAATACGCCCACTGAGCATGCTGCCACCTGGCGGGAGGCGTGGACACTGACCAGGGGTGACAGGAGACACTCGGACTGCCGGACAACTTTGTCGATTTACGGACTGGACCAGGCATTTGTCCGGGACTCTGACATATCCCCGGACCTCGGATTTTGTCCGGCAAATCCGATACCCGGGAAATGGAGGTCCGGGAAAACGAGGGTTGTGCGTATGTATATATATTACACTTATTGTATCTTTTTTTTTTATCTCTATCTAATAATAAGGTAGTCTTATTGATGTTAATAGGGAGGAAAAAAGTAGTCAGGTTATGGTTTCTCAACATGATTCTTTCTCCTCGGTCTACCTGTGTATCTATCTTGGTAGCCTTCATGACTTATATTTTCTTTCTCCTAGACTCATTTCTATTTTCTCTACTATTTTCCTTCTCTCTCCTAGTGCTACTTCTATAATCATTCCCCCCCATCCCCCGTCCTGGCTTCCCCCCCATCCCCCGTCCTCATGGCATCCCCGGCGTGGACACTCACCTGTGCCGCCCTGTCCAGGACATCGGTGTACTCAAAGTCTTCGGTCAGTCTTTGCAGGAAGGACAGAGGCTCACTGAAGTTCACCTGAAGAAAAAAAATGTAAGAAGAAAATGTAGGTAAATAAAAAAAAAAAATTTACTATATAAGAAAAAAATGAAATGAAAGCAAAAAGCAAATGTAAATAAAAGATGAAAAGATGCTAAGGAGAAAAAAGGCATATGAGAAATGCTTTATTTTAAGATGTAATTAGAATTCTATGTTGCTTTATTTTAAGATGTAATTAGAATTCTATGTTGCTTTATTTTAAGATGGAGTTAAGGTATTGAAAAATAAAAGGACAAAAATAAAGTTATAAATAACAGTAATAAATTGTGATTCCATGAGGAAAGAGGTCATTAAAACTGTCTCTCTCTCTCTCACACTCTCTCTCTCACACACACACACACACACAAGGGTACTCCGTAGTGTAGTGGTTAGCACGCTCGGTTCACAACCGAGAAGTCCCGGGTTCGATCCCGGCGGAGCGGAACAATGGGTTGTTTCCTTAAACCCGAGCCTGTCCACCAGCAGTGATGGGTACCGGTGTTAGCCGGTTTGTGACCCGCTGGGTGGTGCTTCGACCAACATTAACATAGCAGAATGATAAAAATGTTGATATAGAACGGGCCACACGAGCATTGCTCTGGCCCTGTAAAATAAACTAGATGAATACAATAGATATCACACAGACCACACACACCACACATCAGGCATGGGTTGTTTGGACAGTTCCTTGCCAAATACAGTTCTCATGATGGACCAAGGTTGATGACACACACACACACACACACACACCACACCACACACACACACTCACGGGCATGGGTATCTTGGACAGTTCCTTGCCAATACAGTTCTTCATGATGGACCACAGGTTGAGACACACACACACCACACGACACACACACACACACACACACCACACACACCACACACACCTCACAGCATGGTATCTTGGACAGTTCCTTGCCATACAGTTCTTCATGATGGGACCACAGTTGAGACACACACACACACACACAATGACCACACACACGACACATACACTACCGACACACACACACTCACAGGCATGGTAATCTGGACAGTTCCTTGCCATACAGTTCTTCATGATGGCACAGGTTGATGACACCACAACACACACAGACACACACACACACACACACACACAGACACAACACACACACACACACAGACACACACACACACACACACACTCACAGGCATGGGTATCTTGGACAGTTCCTTGCCAATACAGTTCTTCATGATGGACCACAGGTTGATGGGGTAGTTGGGTTTCTCCGGCACCCGCAGTCGGCGCTGGCGCTTGGGTCTGCCGTTGGGTTGCTTGGGTTCCGTGTCGGTGGGCGTGGTGGCTTGTGACCCGTTCAGACTGGCCATCTCCTCGCTTAGCTGTGGGGGGTGACCTGGCTTAGTGACCTGGGTTGTGGAATATTGAGGTGGATATACTGAGTGACCTGGCTTAGTGACCTGGGTTGTGGAATATTGAGCTGGATATACTGAGTGACCTGGCTTAGTGACCTGGGTTGTGGAATATTGAGCTGGATATACTGAGTGACCTGGCTTAGTGACCTGGGTTAGTGACCTGGGTTAGTGACCTGGCTTAGTGACCTGGGTTATGGGTGGAAGTCTAAAAAGGCTGTTGCTACGTAAGAAAGAAATTGAATATTTGGCAAAAATAATTCTGAGTCCTGATTAGATGTGGAAAAAATAAGTCCTGGATTAATCACTTGGGTTGAGGACTAAGTGAGTGACCTGGCTTAGTGACCTGGGTTGAGGAATATTGAGATGGATATACTGAAGAGTGACCTGGCTTACCGTAGATAACACTATAGTCGCCAGTCATTAGCCACTGCACTAATGTCGCCACGTACAACATATTACAAATTTTAGCATCCCTACAGACTTGTATGTGCCACTGAAGACGCATGCACAGTAGTTTATATTATGTACATCGTACTACATGTCTTCAGTGGTACATCAGTCTGTAGTGATGCTAAAATTCGTAATATATTGTGCCTGGCGACATAAGTGCAGTGGCAAGTGACTGGCGACTATAGTGTTATCTACGGTAGTGACCTGGCTTAGTGACCTGGGTTGAGGAATATTGAGATGGATATACTGGAGTGACCTGGCTTAGTGACCTTGACCTGGCTTAGAGACCTGGGTTGGGGAATATTGAAATGGATATACAGAAGTGACCTGGCTTAGTGACCTTGACCTGGCTTAGAGACCTGGGTTGGGGAATATTGAGATGGATATACTGAAGTGACCTGGCTTAGTGACCTTGACCTGGCTTAGAGACCTGGGTTGGGGAATATTGAGATGGATATACTGGAGTGACCTGGCTTAGTGACCTTGACCTGGCTTAGAGACCTGGGTTGGGGAATATTGAGATGGATATACTGAAGAGTGACCTGGCTTAGTGACCTTGACCTGGCTTAGTGACCTGGGTTGGGGAATATTGAGATGGATATACTGGAGTGACCTGGCTTAGTGACCTTGACCTGGCTTAGTGACCTGGGTTGGGGAATATTGAGATGGATATACTGAAGAGTGACCTGGCTTAGTGACCTTGACCTGGCTTAGTGACCTGGGTTGAGGAATATTGAGATGGATATACTGGAGTGACCTGGCTTAGTGACCTTGACCTGGCTTAGTGACCTGGGTTGGGGAATATTGAGATGGACATACTGAAGAGTGACCTGGCTTAGTGACCTGGGTTGGGGACTAAAAATGTTGTGGCTATGTAAGAATATGTGTAAGAAAAAATTCCTAGCTTATGGGTTTGATATTATTTCTGGGTTTTTGAAGGTAATACTAATCAATCAAAATAGACTGGCAGGAAATGTTGAATTAAAAGTATTAAAAGGCAAAGTAGTTACACCAATATAAGTACCTACAAAATGACTACAAATGGCAGGCCAATCTATAGGTAAGAAACTAATGCAACGATCAAATAACATCCACAGCCAAAATAAAGCCCTGCCAATACCTACAAAATAACTAAAATGACATCCACAGCCAAAATAAAGCCCTGCCAATACCTACAAAATAACTAAAATTACATCCACAGCCAAATTAAAGCCCTGTCAATACCTACAAAATAACTAAAAATGACATCCACAGCCAAAATAAAGCCCTGCCAATACCTACAAAATAACTAAAATGACATCCACAGCCAAATTAAAGCCCTGCCAATACCTACAAAATAACTAAAATGACATCCACAGCCAAAATAAAGCCCTGCCAATGCCTACAAAATAACTAAAATGACATCCACAGCCAAAATAAAGCCCTGCCAATACCTACAAATAACTAAAAATGACATCCACAGCCAAAATAAAGCCCTGCCAATACCTACAAAATAACTAAAATGACATCCACAGCCAAATTAAAGCCCTGCCAATACCTACAAAATAACTAAAATTACATCCACAGCCAAAATAAAAACCACGCCAATACCTACAAAATAACTAAAAATAACATCCACAGCCAAAATAAAGCCCTGCCAATACCTACAAAATAACTAAAATTGACATCCACAGCCAAAATAAAGCCCTGCCAATACCTACAAAATAACTAAAATTGACATCCACAGCCAAAATAAAGCCCTGCCAATACCTACAAAATAACTAAAATTGACATCCACAGCCAAATTAAAGCCCTGCCAATACCTACAAAATAACTAAAAATAACATCCACAGCCAAATTAAAGCCAATACCTACAAAATAACTAAAAATAACATCCACAGCCAAAATAAAGCCCTGCCAATACCTACAAAATAACTAAAAATGACAGCCACAGCCAAAATAAAGCCCTGCCAATACCTACAAAATAACTAAAATTGACATCCACAGCCAAAATAAAAACCACGCCAATACCTACAAAATAACTAAAATAACATCCACAGCCAAATTAAAGCCCTGCCAATACCTACAAAATAACTACATATGACAGGCCAATCTACAAAGGAGTATAAAGCAATCAAAGACTATAAAGCAATCAAAATAAAGGAGCCAAGACACATGCGGGCAAAGAAGAGAGAGAGAATATATGACACTAAAGCTAACTAGCGAAACACAAAGACTACGAGAACAAGAATAAAGATAGAACGGGAGAGAGAGAGAGAGAGAGAGAGAGAGGAGAGAGAGAGAGAGAGAGAGAAGAGAGAGAGAGAGAGAGAGAGAGAGAGAAGAGGAGAGAGAGAGAGAGAGGAGAGAGAGAGAGAGAGAGAGAGAGAAGAGAGAGAGAAAGAGAGAGAGAGAGAGAGAGAATATATCACCTCTCATCACCACCAAAGAACTCTAAACGACACCTTAAAAAAAAAAAAAAAAAAAAAAAAAAAAAAAAAAAAAAAAAAAAAAGCAGCAGCAAAGCGGGAAAAAAAAGCCTCTAAAAAAAAGCGACAAAATAAAAAAATATACAAAAAAAATAATTGGACAGAAAAAAAAAAAAATGAAAAATAAAAAAATAAAAAAATAAATAAATAAAAGTAAGGGGGGTGAGACAACTTACACTGTAGCTACTGTCAGTGTTGTTATCTTTCCTCATGATGACTTGCACAGTGTTGTCCTGCGCCTCCCCCTCGCTGCTGGAGGCCGACACGCCGTCCCCGCCACCCTGACCCTCCGACACCTTCACAACACCACCGCCATAACCAACACCACACACACACACCAAGAAACAAAGGACCAGTTAGAATTGACTCCACACTTAGAATGGTTTTGGTGTTAAGATTAAAAAGATGTCTAGGCTAGTGAGCCTTGATATTTGTGTTCTTAACTCTGGCTGTTTTAATGATTCATACATTGACACCGCCGCCACCACACACCCCACAAACAAAGGACAGGTTACAATTGACTCCACACTTAGAATGGTTTTGCTTTAAGGCTAAAGACATATATCACCAGCCACCCTGCCACACACACCACACACAAACAAGAGACAAGTTACTCCGAGGTCCACATGTAGAATTGTCTTGGGTGTAAAGAGTAAGACTAAAAAGGCATATCAGTGACCCTTAACTGTTGTGTTTTTAACTCTCGCTGTTTTGATGATTCGTACACTTCATCTCGAAATGTACTCACACTCAGACCTCGCAGTAACGCAAGACTTATTTATGTTCCTGGAAAATAATATGTTGAACGAATCCTATGTTGATCTCCTAAAATGGGCCCCAGACATAACTACGTCACGATTTGTTTACATCGGTGCATTGTGGGGATAAGGCGGGGTCGCCGCGGGTGGACCTACGAAGGGAAAACTACGGCGATGGAAGAATTTCGAGTTATTTTGCGCGAAATTGATATTCCACGTGCTATATTACAGTGCTCTGTTCTCGCTGACAACACTATAGAGAAGACCTGAGGTAATGGCTGATGTGCAGAGGCTTTTAAACCAAGAAAACAGAGTCATAACAGAGCCTCGTCAAAAGGTAAGCAACTGGTAGGTACGTAATGTGTCCCTACCACTTGCTTACTTCTTAATGAGACTCTGCTGTGACTGTTTTCCTGGTTTAGAAGCCTTTGCACATCAACCATAAACCTCAGGTCTTCTCTATGTTGTCCAGCAAAGCACGGAAATATAGCACCTGGAATATCAATTTCGCCCAAAACAACTTGAAATTTTTTCATCGTCGTAGTTAGTCTTCTCTTTTTTAGGTTGTACATATTCATGGTTATGATAGTATTAAAATACCTTATTAATTGAGTTCCTTTGTTGTTTTTCCTCATAATAAGTAGTGGTACAACATGGTTTAAGTGTTACTTGACGAGCCAATGAATATTCTTGAGTCTGTACCAACATCACCAACCTTTGCTTTGATTTATCTTATTGCTCCATCCATAAACAAGCTGCATAACCACTGTGACATTATCCACCCTTTGGGCCTCATGATATCCCTGGTACTGTCGTCTACCGATATTTTTCTCCCTACACATATCGGGAAAACCGCTAACGGTAATGGCTGGGTTAGATTTTGCTTTGATTTATCTCATTACCCCAATCCATAAACAAGTTGCATAACCACGGTGACATTACCCATCCTTGCCTCATGGTACCTGGTACTCTCGTCTACCCAAATGCTCGTCCCTACATAAATCGGGGAAAACTCGCCGACGGTAATGGTTAGGTTAGGGGTAATAATGGACGAGAGTTGCGCGGTCGTTTTCAGAGACACAGGCTATTTTTTTTTTGGCCTACAATAGGTGCTTGTTTTAATGGAGATAGTTTTTTTTGCGCAAAACCCATTAAAAAAAAATATTCCATTAAAACAAGCACCTATTGTAGGCCAAGAAAAAACAGTGTGTCTGAAAACGACCGCGCAACTCTCGTCCATTATTACCCCTAACCTAAATATTACCGTCGGCGAGTTTTCCCCGATTTATGTAGGGACGAGCATTTGGGTAGACGAGAGTACCAGTACCATGAGGCAAGGATGGGTAATGTCACCGTGGTTTTGCAACTTGTTTTTGGATGGAGTAATGAGATAAATCAAAGCAAAATCTAACCTAGACATTACCGTTTGGCGAGTTTTCCCGATTTGTGTAGGGGGAAAAATATCGGTAGACGACAGTACCAGGTATACCATGAGGCAAGGATGGGTAATGTCACGGTGGTTATGCAACTTGTTATGGATGGAGTAATAAGATAAATCAAAACAAAGGTTGGTGAGTTTGGGATAGACTCAAGAGTATTCATTGGGTCGTCAAGTAACACTTAAAAAAATGATGTACCACTACTATTATGAGGAAAGACAACAAAAGGAACTCAATTAATAAGGTATTTAATACTATCAAAAACCATGAATATGTACAAATACAAAGAGAAGACACGACGATGAAAAAATTTCAAGTTGTTTTGGGCGAAATTGATATTCCAGGTGCTATATTTCCGTGCTCGCTGACAACATAGAGAAGACCTGAGGTGATGGTTGATGTGCAAAGGCTTCTAAACCAGGAAAACAGTCACAGCAGAGTCTCATTAAGAAGTAAGCAAGTGATAGGGACACATTACGTACCTACCAGTTGCTTACCTTTTGACGAGGCTCTGTTATGACTCTGTTTTCTTGGTTTAAAAGCCTCTGCACATCAGCCATTACCTCAGGTCTTCTCTATAGTGTTGTCAGCGAGAACAGAACACTGTAATATAGCACCTGGAATATCAATTTCGCGCAAAATAACTCGAAATTCTTCCATCGCCGTAGTTTTCCCTTTGTAGGTCCACCCGCGGCGACCCCGCCTTATCCCCACAATGCACCGATGTAAACAAACCGTGACGTAGTTATGGGTAGGGTCCATTTGCGAGCAACTTTGTGTAAATACAAATTTTTCGTTTGTAGGTAAGGTAACACAGGTTAGGTTACAAGAACTACCTCGTGTAGGTCTCACGGCCTCTTGTAGCTTCCTTATTTTCTTACGTAAGGTTACGTTAGGCAAATTTTGGTAAAAAAAAAAAATGTGAATCCGAATTAAAGTGAAGCGAGGTTGTGTACAACGAGGCCTGGGTGTGTGAGTTGTCCCTAGTGCTTGCCTGTCACTCCCTGCCCTTCAGTGTGTGAGTTGTCCCTAGTGCTTGCCTGTCACTCCCTTCCCTTCAGAGTGTGAGTTGTTCCTAGTCCTTGCCTGTCACTCCCTGCCCTTCAGTGTGTGAGTTGTCCCTAGTGCTTGCCTGTCACTCCCTGCCCTTCAGTGTGTGAGTTGTCCCTAGTCCTTGCCTGTCACTCCCTGCCCTTCAGTGTGTGAGTTGTCCCTAGTGCTTGCCTGTCACTCCCTGCCCTTCAGTGTGTGAGTTGTCCCTAGTGCATGCCTGTCACTCCCTGCCCTTCAGTGTGTGAGTTGTCCCTAGTGCTTGCCTGTCACTCCCTGCCCTTCAGTGTGTGAGTTGTCCTTAGTCCTTGCCTGTCACTCCCTTCCCTTCAGAGTGTGAGTTGTCCCTAGTCCTTGCCTGTCACTCCTTCCCTTCAGAGTGTGAGTTGTTCCTAGTCTTTGCCTGTCACTCCCTGCCCTTCAGTGTGTGAGTTGTCCTAGTCCTTGCCTGTCACTCCCTTCCCTTCAGTGTGTGAGTTGTTCCTAGTCCTTGCCTGTCACTCCCTGCCCTTCAGTGTGTGAGTTGTTCCTAGTCCTTGCCTGTCACTCCCTGCCCTTCAGTGTGTGAGTTGTTCCTAGTCCTTGCCTGTCACTCCCTGCCCTTCAGAGTGTGAGTTGTCCATAGTCCTTGCCTGTCACTCCCTGCCCTTCAGGTGTGTGAGTGTGTCCTAGTCCTTGCCTGTCACTCCCTGCCCTTCAGAGTGTGAGTTGTTCCCTAGTCCTTGCCTGTCACTCCCTTCCCTTCAGTGTGTGAGTTGTCCCTAGTCCTTGCCTGTCACTCCCTTCCCTTCAGTGTGAATTGTCCCTAGTGCTTGCCTGTCACTCCCTGCCCTTCAGTGTGTGAGTTGTTCCTAGTGCTTGCCTGTCACTCCCTGCCCTTCAGAGTGTGAGTTGTCCCTAGTCCTTGCCAATCACTACCTTCCCTTCAGAGTGTGAGTTGTTCCTAGTGCTTGCCTGTCACTCCCTTCCCTTCAGAGTGTGAGTTGTTCCTAGTCCTTGCCTGTCACTCCCTTCCCTTCAATGTGTGAGTTGTCCCTAGTCCTTGCCTGTCACTCCCTGCCCTTCAGAGTGTGAGTTGTCCCTAGTCCTTGCCTGTCACTCCCTTCCCTTCAGTGTGTGAGTTGTTCCTAGTCCTTGCCTGTCACTCCCTGCCCTTCTGAGTGTGAGTTGTTTCCTAGTCCTTCCCTGTCACTCCCTGCCCTTCAGTGTGTGAGTTGTTCCTAGTCCTTGCCTGTCACTCCCTGCCCTTTCAGTGTGTGAGTTGTCCCTAGTGCTTGCCTGTCACTCCCTGCCCTTCAGAGTGTGAGTTGTTCCTAGTCCTTGCCTGTCACTCCCTGCCCTTCAGTGTGTGAGTTGTTCCTAGTCCCTGCCTGTCACTCCCTGCCCTTTAGAGTGTGAGTTGTCCCTAGTGCTTGCCTGTCACTCCCTTCCCTTCAGTGTGTGAGTTGTCCCTAGTGCTTGCCTTTTCACTCCCTTCCCTTCAGTGTGTGAGTTGTCCCTAGTCCTTGCCTGTCACTCCCTTCCCTTCAGAGTGTGAGTTGTTCCTAGTCCTTGCCTGTCACTCCCTTCCCTTCAGAGTGTGAGTTGTTCCTAGTCCTTGCCTGTCACTCCCTGCCCTTCAGAGTGTGAGTTGTTCCTAGTGCTTGCCTGTCACTCCCTTCCCTTCAGTGTGTGAGTTGTCCCTAGTGCTTGCCTGTCACTCCCTGCCCTTCAGTGTGTGAGTTGTCCTAGGGGCTTGCCTGTCACTCCCTGCCCTTCAGAGTGTGAGTTGTTCCTAGTGCTTGCCTGTCACTCCTGCCCTTCAGTGTGTGAGTTGTCCCTAGTGCTTGCCTGTCACTCCTTGCCCTTCAGTGTGTGAGTTGTTCCTAGTCCTTGCCTGTCACCCCCTGCCCTTCAGTGTGTGAGTTGTTCCTAGTCCTTGCCTGTCACTCCCTTCCCTTCAGTGTGTGAGTTGTTCCTAGTCCTTGCCTGTCACTCCCTGCCCTTCAGTGTGTGAGTTGTTCCTAGTCCTTGCCTGTCACTCCCTGCCCTTCAGTGTGTGAGTTGTTCCTAGTCCTTGCCTGTCACTCCCTGCCCTTCAGAGTGTGAGTTGTCCATAGTCCTTGCCTGTCACTCCCTGCCCTTCAGTGTGTGAGTTGTTCCTAGTCCTTGCCTGTCACTCCCTGCCCTTCAGTGTGTGAGTTGTCCCTAGTCCTTGCCTGTCACTCCCTTCCCTTCAGTGTGTGAGTTGTCCCTAGTCCTTGCCTGTCACTCCCTTCCCTTCAGTGTGAATTGTCCCTAGTGCTTGCCTGTCACTCCCTGCCCTTCAGTGTGTGAGTTGTTCCTATGGCTTGCCTGTCACTCCCTGCCCTTCAGAGTGTGAGTTGTCCCTAGTCCTTGCCAATCACTACCTTCCCTTCAGAGTGTGAGTTGTCCTAGTGTTTGCCTGTCACTCCCTTCCCCTTCAGAGTGTGAGTTGTTCCTAGTCCTTGCCTGTCACTCCCTTCCCTTCAATGTGTGAGTTGTCCCTAGTCCTTGCCTGTCACTCCCTCCCCTTCAGAGTGTGAGTTGTCCCTAGTCCTTGCCTGTCACTCCCTTCCCTTCAGTGTGTGAGTTGTTCCTAGTCCTTGCCTGTCACTCCCTGCCCTTCTGAGTGTGAGTTGTTCCTAGTCCTTGCCTGTCACTCCCTGCCCTTCAGTGTGTGAGTTGTTCCTAGTCCTTGCCTGTCACTCCCTGCCCTTCAGTGTGTGAGTTGTCCCTAGTGCTTGCCTGTCACTCCCTGCCCTTCAGAGTGTGAGTTGTTCCTAGTCCTTGCCTGTCACTCCCTGCCCTTCAGTGTGTGAGTTTTTCCCTAGTCCCTGCCTGTCACTCCCTGCCCTTTAGAGTGTGAGTTGTCCCTAGTGCTTGCCTGTCACTCCCTTCCCTTCAGTGTGTGAGTTGTCCCTAGTGCTTGCCTGTCACTCCCTTCCCTTCAGTGTGTGAGTTGTCCCTAGTCCTTGCCTGTCACTCCCTTCCCTTCAGAGTGTGAGTTGTTCCTAGTCCTTGCCTGTCACTCCCTTCCCTTCAGAGTGTGAGTTGTTCCTAGACCTTGCCTGTCACTCCCTGCCCTTCAGAGTGGGGAGTTGTTCCTAGTGCTTGCCTGTCACTCCCTTCCCTTCAGTGTGTGAGTTGTCCCTAGTGCTTGCCTGTCACTCCCTGCCCTTCAGTGTGTGAGTTGTCCCTAGTGCTTGCCTGTCACTCCCTGCCCTTCAGAGTGTGAGTTGTTCCTAGTGCTTGCCTGTCACTCCCTGCCCTTCAGTGTGTGAGTTGTCCCTAGTGCTTGCCTGTCACTCCTTGCCCTTCAGTGTGTGAGTTGTTCCTAGTCCTTGCCTGTCACTCCCTGCCCTTCAGTGTGTGAGTTGTTCCTAGTCCTTGCCTGTCACTCCCTGCCCTTCAGAGTGTGAGTTGTCCCTAGTCCTTGCCTGTCACTCCCTTCCCTTCAGAGTGTGAGTTGTTCCTAGTGCTTGCCTGTCACTCCCTGCCCTTCAGTGTGTGAGTTGTTCCTAGTCCCTGCCTGTCACTCCCTGCCCTTCAGTGTGTGAGTTTTTTCCTAGTGCTTGCCTGTCACTCCCTGCCCTTCAGAGTGTGAGTTGTCCCTAGTGCTTGCCTGTCACTCCCTGCCCTTCAGTGTGTGAGTTGTTCCTAGTGCTTGCCTGTCACTCCCTGCCCTTCAGTGTGTGAGTTGTCCCTAGTCCTTGCCTGTCACTCCCTTCCCTTCAGAGTGTGAGTTGTTCCTAGTCCTTGCCTGTCACTCCCTTCCCTTCAGTGTGTGAGTTGTTCCTAGTGCTTGCCTGTCACTCCCTTCCCCTTCAGAGTGTGAGTTGTTCCTAGTCCTTGCCTGTCACTCCCTTCCCTTCAGAGTGTGAGTTGTCCCTAGTCCTTGCCTGTCACTCCCTGCCCTTCAGAGTGTGAGTTGTCCCTATTCCTTGCCTGTCATTTCCCTGTCCTTCAGAGTGTGAGTTGTCCCTAGTGCTTGCCTGTCACTCCCTGCCCTTCAGAGTGTGAGTTGTTCTAGTGCTTGCCTGTCACTCCCTGCCCTTCAGAGTGTGAGTTGTCCCTAGTCCTTGCCTGTCACTCCCTTCCCTTCAGAGTGTGAGTTGTCCCTAGTGCTTGCCTGTCACTCCTTCCTTCAGAGTGTGAGTTGCCCCTAGTCCTTGCCGTCACTACCTTCCCTTCAGAGTGTGAGTTGTCCCTAGCCCTTGCCTGTCACTCCCTTCCCTTCAGTGTGTGAGTTGTTCCTAGTCCCTGCCTGTCACTCCTTTCCCTTCAGAGTGTGAGTTGTCCCTAGTGCTTGCCTGTCACTCCCTTCCCTTCAGTGTGTGAGTTGTCCCTAGTCCTTGCCTGTCACTCCCTGCCCTTCAGAGTGTGAGTTGTTCCTAGTGCTTGCCTGTCACTCCCTGCCCTTCAGAGTGTGAGTTGTCCCTAGTGCTTGCCTGTCACTCCCTGCCCTTCCGAGTGTGAGTTGTTCCTAGTGCTTGCCTGTCACTCCCTGCCCTTCAGGTGTGAGTTGTTCCTAGTCCTTGCCTGTCACTCCCTGCCCTTCAGTGTGTGAGTTGTTCCTAGTCCCTGCCTGTCACTCGCTGCCCTTCAGAGTGTGAGTTGTCCCTAGTGCTTGCCTGTCACTCCCTGCCCTTCAGTGTGTGAGTTGTTCCTAGTCCCTGCCTGTCACTCCCTGCCCTTCAGAGTGTGAGTTGTCCCTAGTGCTTGCCTGTCACTCCCGTCCCTTCAGAGTGTGAGTTGTTCCTAGTGCTTGCCTGTCACTCCCTGCCCTTCAGTGTGTGAGTTGTCCCTAGTCCTTGCCTGTCACTCCCTTCCTTCAGTGTGTGAGTTGTCCCTAGTGCTTGCCTGTCACTCCCTGCCCTTCAGTGTGTGAGTTGTCCCTAGTGCTTGCCTGTCACTCCCTTCCCTTCAGTGTGTGAGTTGTCCCTAGTGCTTGCCTGTCACTCCCTTCCCTTCAGTGTGTGAGTTGTCCCTAGTGCTTGCCTGTCACTCCCTGCCCTTCAGTGTGTGAGTTGTCTCTAGTCCTTGCCTGTCACTCCCTGCTTTTCAGAGTGTGAGTTGTCCCTAGGCTTGCCTGTCACTCCCTGCCCTTCAGTGTGTGAGTTGTCCCTAGTGCTTGCTGTCACTCCCTCCCCTTCAGTGTGTGAGTTGTCCCTAGTGCTTGCTGTCACTCCTGCCCTTCAGAGTGTGAGTTGTTCCTAGTGCTTGCCTGTCACTCCTTCCCTTCAGTGTGTGAGTGTCCCTAGTGCTTGCCTGTCACTCCCTGCCCTTCAGAGTGTGAGTTGTCCCTAGTGCTTGCCTGTCACTCCTGCCCTTCAGAGTGTGAGTTGTTCCTAGTCCTTGCCTGTCACTCCCTGCCCTTCAGAGTGTGAGTTGTCCCTAGTCTTTGCCTGTCACTCCCTGCCCTTCAGAGTGTGAGTTGTTCCTAGTCCTTGCCTGTCACTCCCTGCCCTTCAGAGTGTGAGTTGTCCCTAGTGCTTGCCTGTCACTCCCTTCCCTTCAGTGTGTGAGTTGTCCCTAGTCCTTGCCTGTCAATCCCTGCCCTTCAGAGTGTGAGTTGTCCCTAGTGCTTGCCTGTCACTCCTCCCCTTTCAGTGTGTGAGTTGTTCCTAGTCCTTGCCTGTCACTCCCTTCCCTTCAGAGTGTGAGTTGTTCCTAGTCCTTGCCTGTCACTCCCTGCCCTTCAGTGTGTGAGTTGTCCCTAGTCCTTGCCTGTCACTCCTGCCCTTCAGAGTGTGAGTTGTCCATAGTGCTTGCCTGTCACTCCCTGCCCTTCAGGGGTGTGAGTTGTCCCTAGTCCTTGCCTGTCACTCCCTGCCCTTCAGAGTGTGAGTTGTCCCTAGTGCTTGCCTGTCACTCCCTTCCCTTCAGTGTGTGATTTGCCCCTAGTCCTTGCCTGTCACTCCCTGCCCTTCAGTGTGTGAGTTGTCCTAGTCCTTGCCTGTCACTGCCCTTCCCTTCAGAGTGTGAGTTGTTCCTAGTCCTTGCCTGTCACTCCTGCCCTTCAGTGTGTGAGTTGTTCCTAGTCTTTGCCTGTCACTCCCTGCCCTTCAGAGTGTGAGTTGTCCCTAGTGCTTGCCTGTCACTCCCTTCCCTTCAGTGTGTGAGTTGTCCCTAGTCCTTTCCCTTCAGAGTGTGAGTTGTTCCTAGTGCTTGCCTGTCACTCCCTGCCCTTCAGTGTGTGAGTTGTCCCTAGTCCTTGCCTGTCACTCCCTGCCCTTCAGTGTGTGAGTTGTTCCTAGTCCTTGCCTGTCACTACCTTCCCTTCAGAGTGTGAGTTGTTCCGAGTGCTTGCCTGTCACTCCCTGCCCTTCAGAGTGTGAGTTGTCCCTAGTGCTTGCCTGTCACTCCCTTCCCTTCAGAGTGTGAGTTGTTCCTAGTGCTTGCCTGTCACTCCCTGCCCTTCAGAGTGTGAGTTGTCCTAGTGCTTGCCTGTCACTACCTTCCCTTCAGAGTGTGACTTGTTCCTAGTGCTTGCCTGTCACTCCCTGCCTTCAGTGTGTGAGTTGTCCCTAGTGCTTGCCTGTCAATCCCTGCCCTTCAGTGTGTGAGTTGTTCCTATGCTTCCCTGTCACTCCCTGCCCTTCAGAGTGTGAGTTGTTCCTAGTCCTTGCCTGTCACTCCCTGCCCTTCAGAGTGTGAGTTGTCCCTAGTGCTTGCCTGTCACTCCCTTCCCTTCAGAGTGTGAGTTGCCCCTAGTGCTTGCCTGTCACTCCCGCCCTTCAGTGTGTGAGTTGTCCCTAGTCCTTGCCTGTCACTCCCTGCCCTTCAGTGTGTGAGTTGTTCCTAGTCCCTGCCTGTCACTCCCTGCCCTTCAGAGTGTGAGTTGTCCCTAGTGCTTGCCTGTTACTCCCTGCCCTTCAGTGTGTGAGTTGTCCCTAGTGCTTGCCTGTCACTCCCTTCCCTTCAGTGTGTGAGTTGTCCCTAGTACTTGCCTGTCACTCCTGCCCTTCAGTGTGTGAGTTGTCCCTAGTGCTTGCCTGTCACTCCCTGCCCTTCAGAGTGTGAGTTGTTCCTAGTGCTTGCCTGTCACTCCCTTCCCTTCAGTGTGTGAGTTGTCCCTAGTGCTTGCCTGTCACTCCCTGCCCTTCAGAGTGTGAGTTGTCCCTAGTGCTTGCCTGTCACTCCCTGCCCTTCAGAGTGTGAGTTGTTCCTAGTCCTTGCCTGTCACTCCCTGCCCTTCAGAGTGTGAGTTGTCCCTAGTCTTTGCCTGTCACTCCCCGCCCTTCAGAGTGTGAGTTGTTCCTAGTCCTTGCCTGTCACTCCCTGCCCTTCAGAGTGTGAGTTGTCCCTAGTCCTTGCCTGTCACTCCCTGCCTTTCAGAGTGTGAGTTGTCCCTAGTCCCTGCCTGTCACTCCCTTCCCTTCAGAGTGTGAGTTGTTCCTAGTGCTTGCCTGTCACTCCCTGCCCTTCAGAGTGTGAGTTGTTCCTAGTCCTTGCCTGTCACTCCCTTCCCTTCAGAGTGTGAGTTGTTCCTAGTGCTTGCCTGTCACTCCCTTCCCTTCAGAGTGTGAGTTGTCCCTAGTGCTTGCCTGTCACTCCCTGCCCTTCAGAGTGTGAGTTGTTCCTAGTGCTTGCCTGTCACTCCCTGCCCTTCAGAGTGTGAGTTGTTCCTAGTCCTTGCCTGTCACTCCCTTCCCTTCAGTGTGTGAGTTATCCCTAGTCCCTGCCTGTCACTCCCTGCCCTTCAGAGTGTGAGTTGTCCCTAGTGCTTGCCTATCACTCCCTGCCCTTCAGTGTGTGAGTTGTCCCTAGTCCCTGCCTGTCACTCCCTGCCCTTCAGAGTGTGAGTTGTTCCTAGTCCTTGCCTGTCACTCCCTTCCCTTCAGTGTGTGAGTTGTCCCTAGTCCCTGCCTGTCACTCCCTGCCCTTCAGAGGGGTGAGTTGTTCCTAGTCCTTGCCTGTCACTCCCTTTCCCCTTCAGTGTGTGAGTTGTCCTAGTCCCTGCCTGTCACTCCCTGCCCTTCAGAGTGTGAGTTGTTCCTAGTCCTTGCCTGTCACTCCCTTCTCTTCAGTGTGTGAGTTGTCCCTAGTCCCTGCCTGTCACTCCCTGCCCTTCAGAGTGTGAGTTGTTCCTAGTCCTTGCCTGTCACTCCCTGCCCTTCAGTGTGTGAGTTGTTCCTAGTGCTTGCCTGTCACTCCCTGCCCTTCAGTGTGTGAGTTGTTCCTAGTGCTTGCCTGTCACTCCCTGCCCTTCAGAGTGTGAGTTGTTCCTAGTCCTTGCCTGTAACCCTGCCCTTCAGAGTGTGAGTTGTCCCTAGTCCTTGCCTGTCACTCCCTGCCTTTCAGAGTGTGAGTTGTCCCTAGTGCTTGCCATGTCACTCCCTGCCCTTCAGTGTGTGAGTTGTCCCTAGTCCCTGCCTGTCACTCCCTGCCCTTCAGTGTGTGAGTTGTTCCTAGTGCTTGCCTGTCACTCCCTTCCCTTCAGAGTGTGAGTTGTCCCTAGTCCCTGCCTGTCACTCCCTGCCTTTCAGAGTGTGAGTTGTCCCTAGTCCCTGCCTGTCACTCCCTTCCCTTCAGAGTGTGAGTTGTTCCTAGTCCTTGCCTGTCACTCCCTTCCCTTCAGAGAATGAGTTGTTCCTAGTGCTTGCCTGTCACTCCCTCCCTTCAGAGTGTGAGTTGTTCCTAGTGCTTGCCTGTCCCTCCCTGCCCTTCAGAGTGTGAGTTGTTCCAAGTCCTTGCCTGTCACTCCCTTCCCTTCAGTGTGTGAGTTGTTCCTATTGCTTGCCTGTCACTCCCTGCCCTTCAGAGTGTGAGTTGTTCCTAGTCCTTGCCTGTCACTCCCTGCCCTTCAGAGTGTGAGTTGTCCCTAGTCCTTGCCTGTCACTCCTTGCCCTTCAGAGTGTGAGTTGTCCCTAGTCCCTGCCTGTCACTCCCTTCCCTTCAGAGTGTGAGTTGTTCCTAGTGCTTGCCTGTCACTCCCTGCCCTTCAGAGTGTGAGTTGTTCCTAGTCCTTGCCTGTCACTCCCTTCCCTTCAGAGTGTGAGTTGTTCCTAGTCCTTGCCTGTCACTCCCTGCCCTTCAGTGTGTGAGTTGTCGTTTTGAGTTGTGAGTTGTTGATTTAACGGACTTAACGGGGAATTGAAGTGTTCATTGCTTGAAAAAGTCTGTTGCTTTTTATTTGTTTGTTTTTGCCTACAATGCCTGTATTCGAGTGGCCCAAGAACACCCACATGCTGCCCATTAACTCTGCCTTCGACGGCCAGTGCATCGGAGGACACAGGGAGGCGGGCGGCATGAGCCTAAAAAAATTCAAGCAACGGAATTTTTGAATGGCTTGATCCGCTTTTCTGGTAGCAGGTGGTCCGTTGAATCCGAAACCTGTTAAATCGTGGGTTGAGTGTATGTCCTATCCTTACTCTATATCCCTTCAGAGCATGTCCTATCCTTACTCTATATCCCTTCAGAGCATGTCCTATCCTTACTGTATATCCCTTCAGAGCATGTCCTATCCTTACTGTATATCCCTTCAGAGCATGTCCTATCCTTACTGTATATCCCTTCAGAGCATGTCCTATCCTTACTGTGTGTATATCCCTTCAGAGCATGTCCTATCCTTACTGTATGTGTAAATCCCTTCAGAGCATGTCCTATCCTTACTGTATGTGTAAATCCCTTCAGAGCATGTCCTATCCTTACTGTATGTGTATATCCCTTCAGAGCATGTCCTATCCTTTCTGTATGTGTATATCCCTTCAGAGCATGTCCTATCCTTTCTGTATGTGTATATCCCTTCAGAGCATGTCCTATCCTTTCTGTATGTGTATATCCCTTCAGAGCATGTCCTATCCTTACTGTATATCCCTTCAGAGCATGTCCTATCCTTACTGTATGTGTATATCCCTTCAGAGCATGTCCTATCCTTACTGTATATATATCCCTTCAGAGCATGTCCTATCCTTACGTATATCCCTTCAGAGCATGTCCCTATCCTTACTGTATGTGTATAATCCCTTCGGAGCATGTCCTATGCTTACTGTATAGCCCTTCAGAGCATGTCCTATCCTTACTGTATATCCCTTCAGAGCATGTCCTATCCTTACTGTATAGCCCTTCAGAGCATGTCCTATCCTTACTGTATATCCCTTCAGAGCATGTCCTATCCTTACTGTATGTGTATATCCCTTCGGAGCATGTCCTATCCTTACTGTATAGCCCTTCAGAGCATGTCCTATCCTTACTGTATATCCCTTCAGAGCATGTCCTATCCTTACTGTATATCCCTTCAGAGCATGTCCTATCCTTACTGTATAGCCCTTCAGAGCATGTCCTATCCTTACTGTATATCCCTTCAGAGCATGTCCTATCCTTACTGTATAGCCCTTCAGAGCATGTCCTATCCTTACTGTATAGCCCTTCAGAGCATGTCCTATCCTTACTGTATAGCCCTTCAGAGCATGTCCTATCCTTACTGTATAGCCCTTCAGAGCATGTCCTATCCTTACTGTACATCCCTTCAGAGCATGTCCTATCCTTACTGTATAGCCCTTCAGAGCATGTCCTATCCTTACTGTATAGCCCTTCAGAGCATGTCCTATCCTTACTGTATATCCCTTCAGAGCATGTCCTATCCTTACTGTGTATCCCTTCAGAGCATGTCCTATCCTTACTGTATAGCCCTTCAGAGCATGTCCTATCCTTACTGTATATCCCTTCAGAGCATGTCCTATCCTTACTGTATAGCCCTTCAGAGCATGTCCTATCCTTACTGTATATCCCTTCAGAGCATGTCCTATCCTTACTGTATAGCCCTTCAGAGCATGTCCTATCCTTACTGTATATCCCTTCAGAGCATGTCCTATCCTTACTGTATAGCCCCTTTAGAGCATGTCCTATCCTTACTGTATATCCTTCAGAGCATGTCCTTATCCTTACTGTATATCCCTTCAGAGCATGTCCTATCCTTACTTATAGCCCTTCAGAGCATGTCCTATCCTTACTGTATGTCCCTTCAGAGCATGTCCTATCCTTACTGTGTGTATATCCCTTCAGAGCATGTCCTATCCTTACTGTATATCCCTTCAGAGCATGTCCTATCCTTACTGTATAGCCCTTCAGAGCATGTCCTATCCTTACTGTATATCCCTTCAGAGCATGTCCTATCCTTACTGTATATCCCTTCAGAGCATGTCCTATCCTTACTGTATATCCCTTCAGAGCATGTCCTATCCTTACTGTATAGCCCTTCAGAGCATGTCCTATCCTTACTGTATAGCCCTTCAGAGCATGTCCTATCCTTACTGTATATCCCTTCAGAGCATGTCCTATCCTTACTGTATATCCCTTCAGAGCATGTCCTATCCTTACTGTATAGCCCTTCAGAGCATGTCCTATCCTTACTGTATGGCTCAGACAGACAGGTAAATATACACACTAAAGGTGGCGTAGAGAGAAAAGCGCTACGTATGAAAACAATGGAAAGTTACGGACCAAAAATTACTGATGACGCTAAATAGGAACAGGGAACGGTAAAGAAAGACGGAGAAAAGAAAGGAAGGAAGGAAGAAGGAAAGAAGGAAAAGAGGAAGGAGTGACAAAAGC
>JACEEZ010025084.1:92500-105000 GCA_016584305.1 Chionoecetes opilio
AATACAGTAAAACCTCGTATTCGGACCCTCAGTATTCCGACTTTGACATTATTCGGACCTTCTTTTTTTTTTTTTTTTTTTTTTTTTTTTTTTTAAGGGGTCGAAATTTCCTAGCTACATATATACATTAAACACCTAATTTTTTTTTTTTTTTTTTTTTTACATATCCCCTTATATATAATCCCCCCATTATTCGGATCCTTGCATTACTCGGACCATTCCTTGGCCCAATTAGTCCCAATATGAGAGGTTTTACTGTAGGTACAATAATTCATTCCAATATTTTCCTAGAGACCCAGGACCTGGGTCACACACACTATTGTGCTGCGGCTGTCTAGGCCAGTATTATATCTCTTATTTTTTTAACGATAATTTGGATTTTCTTAAGTAGGCGGCAGGAGCCACACAGGTCTCTTGAAAGAGCCGCAGGTTGCCCACCGCTGCCCTAGGGAACTACCCCCTGGTGGCCTCACCCGGTGGCATGGCCTGGCTCATCTGTTGCTTGGCCTCCTGTTCCAGGTGTGAGTGCTGCCGGGCCAGCTGCTCCACCATGTCCTCAAGCCTCAGCCGCTGGTCACGCTCATGCTGCAACAGCCGCTGCCACTTGCGCCCCGCCGTGCTGCTCACGTCCACATAGTCGTTGCACGCCTGCGGAGGGTGGACGGGGGTTACGGGCTTGTCGGTGGACTGGCAAGGCAAAATCAAAAACAATCTCTCTCTCTTTCTCATCTATACACTAAAGAGCAAGAGGAATAGGGTAAAAAGAGGATGGAAGAGGAGAAAGCAAGAGGAAGTAGAGGAGAAATAGAGGAAGAAATAAAGAGGAAGGCACATAGTCGTTGCAGGCCTGTGGAAGGTGGACTGGGGTTATGTGGTTGTCGGTGGAGGTGTGGAGTGGAGTCTGTGGTAGTGTGGAAGGTGGACTGGGGTTATGGGGGTGTCGGTGGAGGTGTGGAGTGGAGTCTGTGGTAGTGTGGAAGGTGGACTGGGGTTATGTGGGTGTCGGTGGAGGTGTGGAGTGGAGTCTGTGGTAGTGTGGAAGGTGGACTGGGGTTATGTGGGTGTTGGTGGAGGTGTGGAGTGGAGTCTGTGGTAGTGTGGAAGGTGGATTGGGGTTATATGGGTGTTGGTGGAGGTGTGGAGAGTACGGGTGAGGATTGATGTGGTGTTGATCAGGTTGGTGGGCAGGCAAATCAGGGGAACTTTCGGCCAGTGAGAAAATTAATGGGACCCGTGATTGATTTGAGAAAGGCCCAACATAAGTAGCCTTAAAGTAGGTCATGATTTATGTAGTATTGATTAGGTGGAAATTAAGGTGTGGATAAATATATTGATGTATACGTACTTTCTGACACACTCCACCTCTCACCTTACCACCTCTTACCACCTCCTCCACCTTACATTATCTCAAACTAAGGTGGAATAAAAAAAAAATACGGAAAAATCTTACATTATGACAAACTCCACTTCCTTCCTTCCACCGCCTCACAACTTAGGTGGAATAAATACTTCGAAAAATACGTACCTACATTCTGACAAACTCCACATCCATCCACTACTCCAAACTCAAGTGGAACAAAATAATGATAAAAAAAACCTATATTCTGACAAACTCCACATCCATCCACTACTCCAAACTCAAGTGGAACCAAAAAAAAAAAAAAAAAAACTATATTCTGACAAACTCATCCCGCTTCCATCACCTAGGTGGAGTGGAAAAAATAAATCCATTCTAACAAACTCCAATCTTCTTCCACCTTTTTGAACCACCCATCTGATCCACTTCCACTCCCTGCAAAGTGGGTAATATTCTTCCCACTTTTTGTCCTCTTCCATCTTTTTACTCCACCTTCTCCACTTCATACTCTTATTCCTTACTTCTTCTTCCTCTTCTTTTTAACGTATTCCTCTTGATTTAGTAGTGATAAGAACATGAAAGAGAGAGAGAGAGAGACGATGAGAGAGAGATAATGAGAGGGAGAGAGAGTGAACATGAGAGAGAAGAGAGACGATGAGAGAAAAAGAGAAGAGAGAGAGAGATATTGTTTTATAATTTCACACCCACACATACACAAACACCACTTTCTCTTCTAAATATAACAGCTATCCTTACCCTTCACACACACACACACACACACAACACACACACACACACACACACACACACACACACACACACACACACACACCTCACTCTACTTCACAATTCATCCCCATCTCATTCTTACAAATATGGTAAAACATTCAAGAAAAAAAAAAATTGTCAAATAAAAAAAATACTCGCCATACACAATAAAAGGAACAAAAAAAGATAAAATACGAAGGACACTAAAATAAAAATAAAGAATACGTGAAGTAAAAAGTACTGCAGTGAAAAAAAAATTATGGGGTGACTATAAAAAATATAACCAGTAAGTTAAATAAAATGGCAAACATGAAGAAATGAGAGAGAGAGAGAGAGAGAGAGAGAGAGAGAGAGAGAGAGAGAGAGAGAGAGAGAGAGAGAGAGAGAGAGAGAGAGAGAGAGAGAGTACAAAGAATCAAATAATAGAGATGGAGTTAGTGTGGTAGTGGTGGTGATAGTGGTGGTGATAGTAGTGGTGGTGGTAAAGGACTACTACTACTACTACTACTACTACTACTACTACTACCATCCACCACCACCACTACCACCACCACCAATACCACCACCACCACCACCACCACCACTACCAATACCACCACCACCACCACCACTACCAACCACCACCACCACCACTACCTACCACCACCACCACTACCAACCACCACATCCACCACCACCACCACCACAACCACCACTACCACATTGATAATTTTAACTCCACAAGTCAATATAAGTTTCCTACTAAGGTGGATTCTGTGCCAACTCCACTGCCAGATGATCCACCCTGCCTAAGAGTGGAGCACAGGTGGAAGAAAAGCTAAAAGAAGGTATTAGATAAGGTGGAAGAGGTGGATGGAGAAATAAGATGATAATATTATGGATGGAAGGAAGAGATGGAGAGAAAAGTGGAGTAGAAGGAATGTGAGGTAGGTGGAGGAAAAAGTGATAAATGGAGTGAATGGGTGGAAAAAGTGGAGAAAAGTGGAGTAAAGAGGGAATGAGAGGTAAGAATAATGTATGGAATGAAGGAAAATACAAAAAAATAAAAATATATATATAAATAAAAATAAAAAAATAAAAAATAATAAAAAAAATAAGAAAAATAATTAGAAAAAAATATACAAAAAAAAAAAAAAAAAAAGGAATAAAAGTAGAAACAAAGTAAAATAAAAAAAATTGTGGTAAGAGAAAAATATTGAAGGAAGTGAGAAGAAGGAAGGAAGGAAGGAAGGAAGGAAGGAAGGAAGGAATAAATAGGGAAATGAGGAAGGAAAGGGATAAATAGGGCAGAATGAAAACAAGAAAAAAATGAAGACAGAAAAGGAAGGAAAGAATGAAAGAAGGAAATGAAGGAAGAAAGGAAGGTGAATGGGGAAAGAATAATATAGACATAGCAATTGAAGAAGGGAAAAGGGTAGAAAAAGAAGGAAGAAATTACTAATGAAAGGAAGGAAGGATAAGATAAGATTTTCATCCTATCTAGACACTTTGCAAGTACCAACTACAAGGTTATTGACTATACAAAGCGCCGCCACGTCAGCACGAACTAGGCGGACTCGAACCGCTGACCGAAATGCGCAGGGACGCTACACATTGCAAGCTCACGTCTCTACCAAAGGAAGGAAGGAAGGAAGGAAGGAAGGAAGGAAGGAAGGAAGGAAGGAAGGAAGGAAGGAAGGAAGGAAGGAAGGAAGGAAGATATTTCCTGAAGCCTCATTCTGCTTGAACTTGCGTGTTTTCATGAAAAGACGATTTTTAAAGATTGAGTTTTCAAATATTCAATTCTTTTGCCAATATTTTCATCCACTGCAGACAAATAAAATGATAAACTACATTTTTTATTAAGAACTGTTTCAGTTGTTGTATTGAAGGGTAATTCTGATATGTCCCGAAAAAGTACAGAGAATTTACGGTAAATGATAGATCATTCACGCTCAAAGGGCAGAGGATATGAGAGCGCGAGAGACATCTGGCGGCTTAGCTTTGAAAACTCCCCATTGTGTGTGTGTGTGTGTGTGTGTGTGTGTGTGTGTGTGTGTGTGTGTGTGTGTGTGTGTGTGTGTGTGTGTGTGTGTGTGTGTGTCCCTGCATACCTGTGGCCACACCTGTGTACCATTACCTGTACCCCGGGGCCCTAATTACCCCGGGCCCCCCAGGTAATCCTCCCCTTGGGGCTTGGTGGATTGGTGGTATTGTAGTATCTTTCATTTTAATTCCCTTCTCTCTCTCTCTCTCTCCTCTCTCTCTCATATTCCTTATTTTCTTTACTCCACTTATCAATTTCCTTTCTTCCTTTTTTCTTTCCTTCCTTCCTTCCTTCACATACCTCCGTTTCTTCCTTCCTTTCCTTCCTTCCTTCCTTCCTTCACATACCTCCGTTTCTTCCTTCCTTCCTTCCTTCCTCCTCTTCTGCCAAATCCATCTTTTCCTCTTCAACATTTTCCTTCCTATTTATTTAAGAAGGAAAGAGTATGATAACATCTGTATATCTTTCCTCCATCTCTCCTCCTGTTCCTCCTCCTCCCTCTCCTCCTCCTCCTCCTCCCTTCTTCTTCTCCTCCTCCTCCTCCTCCCTTCTCCTTCCTCCTCCTCTCCCTTCTCTTCCCTTTCCTCCTCCTCCTCCTCTTCTTCTCTCTTCTTCTCTTCTTTTTTTGGGGTTCTTCCTTCTTCTTCTCCTCCTCCTCCCCCCTTTCTTCTTCTCCTCCTCCTCCTCCTCCCTTCTTCTTATTCTTCTCTCCTCCTCCTCCCTTCTTCTTCTTCTCCTCCTCCTCCTCCCCTCCTTCTTCTCCTCCTCCTCCTCCTCCCTTCTTCTTCTTCTTCTCCTCCTCCTCCTCCCTTCTTCTTCTTCTCCTCCTCCTCCTCCCTTCTTCTTCTCCTCCTCCCTCCTCCTCCTCCTGCTTTACTTCATCAGCATCTTTACTCCTGAGAAACCTGAGAGTAATTAGGGACAGATATAGACAGGTGTGCCCCCCCCCTTCCCCTCTTAATCACCTGACGACCTACATCTCTCTCTCTCTCTCTCTCTCTCTCTCTCTCTCTCTCTCTCTCTCTCTCTCTCTCTCTCTCTGTTTACATGAAAAATAAAGGGATGGGTAGAGTAAAAGAAAGAAAGAGTTAATAACAGTAATAAAGGAGACGATAAATAGAGCAAGGAGGATTGATAGATATATAGCAAAGAAAATAGAATACGTAAGAGAAAAAATATCGAAATGAAAGATCAACAAACAATAAGGTAGAGAATTTTAGATAGAAATAGAAATAGAACAAAGATAGAAAAATGAGGAACGTCTAAGATAGGTACAAAAAATCTTTAACAAATAAAAACATGAACAAAAAGACTTACGAACAAACATGAAAAGAGAAAAAAAAAACAATGATAGGAAATAAAAGTACACAAAAAAACTATAATGATAGAAAATAAAAATTACCCCAAAAAACAGATAATAAAAGATTAAAAAATAGCCCAAAAAACAATGATAATAAAATAAATTAAAATACCCCAAAAAACAATGATAGAAAAAAAAATACCCAAAAAAAATGATAATAAAATAAATTAAAATACCCCCCAAAAAAAATAATAATGATTAAAATAAATAAATACCCCAAAAAATAATAAAATAAATTAAAATAGCCCAAAAATAATAATAATAATAAAAAACTCCTAAAAACAGATAATAAAAAAATTAAAATACCCCAAAAAACAATGATAAAAAAAATTAAATACCCCCCCAAAAAAAAAAAAAAAAAAAAACCCAAAAACAAAAACAAAATTAAAAATACCCAAAAAAATATAAAAAAAAAAAATACCCCAAAAATCAATAATAAAAAAAATTAAAATACCCCAAAAAAACAATAAAAAAAATTAAAATACCCCAAAAAATAATAATAATAAAAAAATAAAAAATACCCCCCCAAAAAATAATTATAAAAAATATGAAATAACAAAAATAATAACTATCAGGCCAGAACAGAGAGAGAGAGAGAGAGAGAGAGAGAGAGAGAGAGAGAGAGAGAGAGAGAGAGAGAGAGAGAGAGAGAGAGGGGGGGGGGGGGGGAGATGGCAACAGGTGGCGGGTGATAAATTACGTAAGTGGGACGAAGAGAGAGTGAGGGAAGAGGGAGGGGAGGGGAAAGAAGGGGAAAGGGGAAAGGGGGGAGGTTGGGAGAGAGCCAGAGTTCCTTTCTTCCTCCTCCTCCTCCACCTCCTCCTCCTCCTCCTCCTCCAATATGAAACAGGTGCACAAAGATTCATAAGAGAAAACATTAAGAAGAATACATAATAATAACAAAGGATAATAATAATAATAATAGTAATAATAATAATTATAATAATAAGAATAAGAAGAAGTGGATAGGAAAAGGGAAACAGTAGGATTAGTAGGGAGTAGTAGTAGTAATAGTATGTGTAGTAGTAGTAGTAGTAGTAGTAGTAGTAGTAGTAGTATATAGTAGTAGTAGTAGTATGTAGTAGTGATAAATGGGAAGGAGGGAAGGAGGGTAAGAGTGAGGGGGGAAAGTGGTGAAAAAGGGGGAAGGAAAGGAGGAGGGAAGGGGGGGGGCAAGGGGAAAGGGGGGAGGGAAAAGGGAAAAATTCACCAATAAAGAATGAGGGAGAAAAGAGAAAGGGGGGAAAGGAGAAAAAAGAAAGGAGGAGGAAGGAGGAAGGAAGGAAGAAGGGAAAGGGAAAGGGAAGGGGGAAAGGAAAGGGGAGGAAGGGGAAAGGGGGAGAAAGGAAAGGGAAAAAGAAGGAAAGGGGGGGGAAGGAAGGAGAAGGAAAGGGGGAAAAAGAAGGAAAAAGGAAGAAAGAAAGGAAAGGGAAGGGGAGAAGAGGAAGAAGGAAAGGGGGAGTAGAAGGAAGGAAGAAAAAGGAAGGAAAGGAAGGAGAAGAAGGAAGGAAGGAAGGAAGAGAAGAAGGAAGGAAGGGGAAGAAGGAAAGGGGAAGGAAGGAAGGGGAAGAAGGGGGGAAGAGAAAAAGGGAAAGGGAAAGGGGGAGAAGGAAAGAAGAAGGAAGGAAGGAAGGAAGGAAGGAAGGAAAGGAAGGAAGAGAAGGGGGGAGATAAATCAGAATGGGAAAGGGGGGGGGAAAATAAATACAGGAAAAAAAGGGGAAAAAAAATGAAGAGAAAAATAAGAAAATAGAATAAACATTATCACTAGATGCACAAGTTTTCAACATGAAATATTATATAAAAAAAAATTATATATTCGAACTTCATTTTTCTCTCTCTCTTTTCTTTTCGTTTCTCCTCTCTCTCTCCTCCTCTTTCCTCTCCTCTCTCTCTCTCCCTCCGGCGCCGGGGGGTTTATAAAAAAAGATTTAAGGGATCATGAAGATCCCTCACCCCAGAGTTGCAGGGTCGGTTCTTCAGGTGGATATCCGGGGTGAAGGTCTTTAGGTGGGTCAAGACCGATGACTTTACCTTCCAAGGGAGGTCGTCAAAGGGTAAAAGGGGGATAGCCCTCCAGTCAGGTAAGAGGATATAAAAAGTAGTGGCTAATAGAAATTTAGTCATAGGAGCAGTGACCTGGCACGCAATACCTTCCAAACATAGGGTCCTACCACGCTGGTGTGAAATTCCCCATAGTTTTTCGGTGGCTTTAACAAAAAAGATTTTAAAGCTGAAGTTAAGTGTGATACTTGTGATAACGGGTGAAGGGAAAAAAATACCCAGATCGAAGGGGTTTTCAGTGGAAATGCCAAAAAAAAGAATCCTGAAGTAAAATCCACGAAATAAAATTTCTGATTTTTGGGAAAACGAGTAAAGTTTTAATGTATTTTTTAACACTGTATATTATCTTATTTTTTTCTTTTTAAAATTTTACAAAAAAAATGCAAAAACAAAGGAATATTTTGTCACCTAATTTATATATTACATTCACTGTGGGCTGGGGGGAGGATCTTTAGGGGGTATCGGGGTGACGGATCTTCCCCGGTGGGATATCCTGGGGGGGGACGGATCTTCAGGGGGTACCGGGGGTGAAGGATCTTCAGGGGGAATCCCCGGGGGGGAGGATCTTCAGGTGGGATATCCTGGGGTGACGGATCTTCAGGGGGGATATCCCGGGTTTACGGATCTTCAGGGGTATCGGGGTGACGGATTTCAGGTGGGGGTATCGGGGGACGGATCTTAGGGGGGGGAAATCTTTGGGGGGGACGGGTTTGGGGGTACGGGGGGACGGATCTTCAGGGGGGGTACCTGGGGTTTTACGGACTTAGGTGGGATATCCTGGGGTGACGGACTTCAGGTGGGATATCCGGGGGGCGGATTTCAGTGGGATATCATGGGGTGACGGTTCTGCAGGTGGGATATCCGGGGGTTACGGTTCTTCAGTGGGAATAATCCTGGGGTTGACGATCTTCAGGGGTGATATCTGGGGGAGAGGATCTTCAGGTGCGGATATTGGGGTGACGGATCTTCAGGGTGGGATACATGGGCGTGACGGTTCTTCAGGTGGGATATCCTGGAGGTGACGGATCCTTCAGTGGGACTATTCTGGGGTGACGGTATCTTCAGGTGGATATCCTGGGGGTGACGAGATCTTACAGGTGGGATATTACGGGGTGATGGATCTTCAGCGTAGGGATTAACTGGGTGTGCACGGATCTAGAAGGGTGGGATATCCTGGGCGATGACGAATCTTTAAGTGGGATAATCCTGGGGGACGGATCTTCAGGTGGGATATCATGGGGTGACGGATGCTTAAGGTGGGACATTTGGTGGGGGGGTTGACGATCTTCCGGTGATCCGTCATATTTAAGTTAAGAAAAAAACGGATATTGCCTAGGCCAGGATTTCAAAAATGGATGTGTGTGTGTGTGCGTGTGTGTGTGTGTGTGTGTGTGTTGTATTATGGAAAAAAAAGAAAGTTCCCTAGTAAAAGTAGTAGCAATAAGTACACACACACACATCACACACACAACCAGACACACCAACAACAAGCACAGTATACAGTACACACACACACATCGTGCACCACGACTCACACACAATACGTCTGAGACCCGGTTTCACAGGACACACTATCACCACACACACCACACACAAGTCAGACAACATTACACACACAAACGCACACACAGACAACAAACACACACACACATCACGTCAGACGAGTGAGACACACACAATACACACACACACACACCAAAACACACACACACACACACACACATGTCAGACACACACACACACAACCGACACACACACACAACCACACCGACACACGACTACACACACACACACGTCAGGACACACACACCACACACACACTTGCACACACACACACACACACAGCACACACAGGGTTGTATGAGAAGAAGCAATTATAAACACTCGTAAATTTGATCTTTTTTTGAAAGTTTAGTGTGCAGCAAAACGGAGAGGAGGAGGCAGGAGGAGGCGGAGGTAGGAGGAGGAGGAGGAGGAGGAGGAGGAGGGGAAATGAGGAGGGGGAAATGAGGAGGTAGGGGATGGGAGGAGGCGGAGGAGGAGGAGGAGGAGAGGAGGAGGAGGAGGAGGAGGAGGAGGAGGAGAATATCAGGTTAGAGATAGAGTGCTAAGAAAGATAAAATAACATATAATCAACGACCAACAATAAAGGATAAAAGTAGATATCAATACTCTCTCGTCTCTCTCTCTCTCTTCTCTCTCTCCTCTCTCTCCTTCTCTCTCTCTCTCTCGAATGAAGTATTAGAAAATGGCAACTGTACAAGAATCAAGGACGGAGAGAGAGAAGACGAATGTGGACCGAGTGGGAGAGATGCAGAGAAGAGGGGAGCGAGATGAGAGAGATGAGAGAGGAGAGAGAAAGAGGAGGAGGGAGAGGAGAGAAGAGAGAGGAGAGAGAGAGAGAGAATGAATAAAACTGCAATGGTGCACAGGTCAGTGTACGAACATATATAAAAATTCCTCTCTCTCTTTCTCTCTCGTTGGATGCTGTCCTTTCTCCCTTTCTTAGCTTCACTTCCTCAAGCACGCACGCGCGCACACACACACACACACACACACACACCACACACAAACACACAACACACACCAACAAGCCCAGGTGAGGATAAACAGGGTCAGTTACACCCCATAAGGTTAAGTAACCAAGAGGAGAGGACGAGGAGGAAGAGGAGGAGGAGGAGGCGGAGGAGGAGGAGGAGGAGGAGGGAGGAGGAGGAGGAATACAAAGGATTACAAAGGAAACACAAACAGCAAACAGACCGAAGGTCCTTACAAGACTGTTTTGCTTAACTACACTACACTAACTAGGATAATAAGAAGAGAAAGGATAGGAAGTAGATAGGATACTCCACACACACCATCCCTCCAGCGAAGCTGGCCGGAACAAAGAGATAAAGTGATACCATGCTAAATATTAGAAGAAGTCTGCACTGGAATTTGTGAGGGAATAGTTGAAAGCTGTAAATCTATGGATTAATTAACTATTAGTCTGGTTGGGGTAGGTTGTAATGCTTGAGATAGGTCAATTGTTATGTGGGTTTTGTAATGGTGTGAACCACAGTGTGGAGGTTCAAGGGGTGGGCGGCAGGCCTTGCCTGGCCGCACCACCGGCGGGGAGGAGAGGAGGAGGAGGATGCGGAGGAGGAGGAAGGAGGAGGAGAGGAGGAGGCGGAGGAGGGGAGGAGGAGGGAGGAGGAGGAGGAGGTAGAGGAGGAGGAAGGAGAAGAGGAGGAGGTAGGAAGAGAGAACGAGGAGTTTTTATTTAATGTTTTTAGTAAATAGGGAGAAACTAAGGTAGAGAGAGAGAGAGGAGGAGAGAAGACGAGAGTATGGCGAGAAAGGATGACGAAGAGAGAGAGAGAGAGAGGAGACGAGGAAAGAGAGAGAGAGGAGAGAGAGAGAGAAGAGAGAGAGGAAGAGAGGTGAGAGAGAGTGAGAGAGAGAGAGCAACAGTTGTAAACGCAAAAGGTTACTCACACTAGGTATACGAATGCACTCTCTCTCTCTCTCATGTTAGCATTAAGGTAAGTATTTCGGCATAAGATGAGAGAGGAGAGAGAGGAGAGAATGAGAGAGAGAGGAGAGAAGAGGGAGAGGAGAGAGAGAGAGAGGAGGAGGAGAGAGGAGAAGGAGAAGAAATGAGACTGAGAGTAGAGATGAGAGCGAGGCGAGCGAGCGAGCGAGCGAAGCGAGCGAGCGAGGCGAGCGAGCGACGGAGAGAGAGAGAGAAGAGAAGAGAGAGGGCGCGAGAGAGACGGAGGAGGAAGAGAGAGAGAAGAGAGAGGAGAGACTGGAAATCAATGCGGTACTTTTATGCATGATATTAAGAGGGGAGCATCATCCAGTCAAGTCAGGTCGAATCAGTCATTCAGTTCAGCAGTCAGCAGTTCAGGTCAATCAACCAGTTCAGTCAGTCATTCAGTCAACCAGTCAGTCAGTCCAGTTAGTCCATTCAGAACCAGCAGTCAGTCAAGTCAGTCAGTCAGGAGTCAGTCAGTCAGTCATTAAAGTTATTCAGTCAGTCAGTGAGTCAACGCGGTCCAGTCAGTCAATCAGTGATGCATAAACACAGCCCACACCAATAGCGTCACACACAAACACACACATATGTTTATATCTGAGCCAGAAGGAAAAGAGAGGAGGAGGAGGGAGGAGGAACTACAGAGAGAATACAAAGGAAAAAAGCAGGAACCGTATAGGTCCTTACAAGGCTTACGTGCTTAAACTTACATACGACTATAAACTAATCAGGTGTCCCATAAATGACTTTAGTTTGTTCGGAGAAAGGATAGGAAGTAGAGCAAGAAGGAGGAGAGGAGGAAGAGGAGGAGAGAGTGAGGAAGGATTGGGGGAGGAGGAGGAGGAAGGAGGAGGCAGGAGGGATGTGAACAAGAGGAACGAGGCAGAGAGGGAAGATTGGAGGAGGAGGGATGGAAGGAGGAGGAGGAGGAGGAGGGAGGAGGGAACATAAAAAATAAAAACATTCACAACACTATAAAAAAGAACTTTACCTTATTTTCCTCTCTTAAGCAATATTAAAGAATAATAATAACTTAAAGGTGTATTTTCCCTCATTTTGCCACAAGAGGAATTCACACACACACACACACACACACAAAAACACACACCACCACCCACCACACACACAACCGACCCACCACACACACACACAACACACACACACACACACACACACACCACACACATACACACATACAGCAACACACCACACACACCACACACACACACACGACACACCCACACCCACACAACAACCAAACACACACCAACACATTCACACACACCCACACACACACCACCACAACACACTACACACACACACACACACTAAAAAAACGTGCGAAGAATGTGGGAATAAAGGCAAAATAAGTCAAACATGAGAAGAGAGAGAGAGGAGAGAGAAA
>JACEEZ010025084.1:110000-117500 GCA_016584305.1 Chionoecetes opilio
GTGTGTGTGTCGTTGTGTGTGTGTGTGGTGTGTTGTGGGTGTATGGGTGTGGTGTGTTGTGGTGTGTGGTGTTGTGTGGGGTGGTGTGTGTGAGGTGTGCTGTGTATGTGGTGTGTGTGTGTTGTGGTGTGTCGTGTGAGAGAGAGAGACGAGAAAGATGGAGAGAGGGATGGAGAGCGTGGATCAGAGGGATAGGAGGGGACGGAGAGGAGGGAAGAAGCGATACGGACTTGAGAGAGAGAGAAGCACGTGGATGAAGAGAAATGTAGGAAAGACAGGGAAGAGGGAGAGAGAAGAGAGGGAAGGAGATGATGATGATTAGAGGAGAGAGACCGAGTAGAGAAGGGACTGAGGCCCTGAACCTTAGGTTGGAGGGAGGAGAAGAAATCCAGTGGAGGACGAGAGGAGAGATGAAGGAGAGAGAGAGGCGAGAGAGAAGAGGAGAGACCTCATCTCACTCTAACCATGAAAGTGGTAATGACAGCTTCAATTACTCTCACTCTCTCTCACACTCTCTTTCTCTCTCTCTCTCTCTCGGCAACAAACAAGTCTAGATGAAGACAAGAGCTCATTGATGCAAGAAGGAAGAAAGAGGAGGAGGGAAGTGGAGGGAGGAAGAAGGAGGAAGGGAAGAAAGAGGAGGAGGAAGACGAGGAGGAAGACAAGAGGAGTGAAGTGGAAAACGAGGAGGAAGGAGAAAAGAGAAGGAAGAAAAAGAGGAAGGAAGAAAACGAGAAGAAGAAGAAGAGGAGGAAGAACAAAAGAGGAAGGAAAAGAAAAAAGAGAAGGAAGAAAAAGAGGAGGAAGAAAAAGAGGAAAGAAAAAGGAGGAGGAAGAACAAAAGAGGGGAAGAAGAAGAGGAGGAAAGAAAAAGAAGGAGGAAGAAAAAGAGAAGAAGAAAGGAAAACAGAGGAAGGAAGAAGAAGAAGAGGAGGGAAGAAGAAGAGGAAGAAAAAAGACGGAGGAAGAAAAAAGGAGGAAGAAAAAGGAGGGAATAATAATGAGGAGGAAAAAGAAGTGGATGGAGGAAGAAAAAGAGGAGGAAGAAAAAGAGGAGGAAGAAAAAGAGAAGGAAGAAAAAGAGGAAGAAGAAGAGGAGGAAGAAGAAGAGGAAGAAAACGAGGAGGAAGGAAAAAAGAGAAGGAAGAAAAAAGAGGAGGAGAGACAAAAGAGGGAAGAAGAAGAGGAGGAAGAAAAAGAGGAGGAAGAAAAAGGAAGGAAGAAAAAGAGGAAGTTAAGAGGGAGGAAGAAAAAAGAGGACGGAAGAAAAAAAGAGAAGGAAGGAAAAAGAGGAAGAAGAAGAGGAGGAAGAAGAAGAGGAAGCAAAAGAGGAGAGAAAGAAAAAGAGGAGGAAGAGAAAAGGAGGAGAGAAAAAGAGGAGGAAGAAAAGAGGAGGACAAAAGGAAGTTGGAGGAGGAAAAAGAAAAAGAGGAGGAAGAAAAAGAGAGAAGAAGAAGAGAGAAGAAAAAGAAGGAAGGAAGAAAAAGAGGAGGAAGAAAAAGAGGAGGAAGAAAAAGAGGAGGAAGAAAAGAGGAGGAAGAAAAAGAGGAGGAAGAAAAAGAGGAGGAAGAAAAAGAGGAGGAAAAAGGAAGTGGAGGAGGAAGAAAAAGAGGAGGAAGGAAGTGGAGGAGGAAGAAGAAGAGGAGAAGGAAGAAAGAGGAGGAAGAAGAAGAGGAGAAGGAAGAAAGAGGAGGAAGAAGAAGAGGAGAAGGAAGAAAGAGGAGGAAGAAGAGGAGGAGGAAGGAAGAAGAAAAGGATAAGACAATATAAAAATGGAAGACGAAAATAGACGGAGTGTTTGTTGTCTGGCAAGGAAAGAAATAAAAATAATAAAAAAATTAAAAAAAAAAAAAAAATTGAGAGAATAAGATGCAACAAAAAAAAATAAAAAACTTCAAAAAACTAATGACAAGAAAAGTTTACGGAAATATAATACATGGAAGAACAAAAGCTGAAATAAATACTTTAAAAAATATTTGGTACCTATAAATATAAAAAAAATAAAAATAAAAATAGAGAGGATAAGGTGCATGCAAAGAGAGCAAAAACAAAACTAATGCTAATAAAATAGAAAAAATAGATATATACATGGATAGAAAAACTTAAATAAATACTTTTAAAAAAATGTTTGGTAATACCTATATATATAAACAAATAAAAATAAAAATTGAGAGAATAAGATGCAACAAAAAAAAAAAAAAAACACAAAACTAATGCAAGAAAATTTAGGAAATATATATACATGGATAGAAAAAGTGAAATAAATACTTTAAAAAATATTTGGTACCTATAAATATAAAAAAAATAAAAATAAAAATAGAGGATAAGGTGCATGCAAAGAGAAGAGCAAAAATAAAACTAATGCTAATAAAATAGAAAAAATACAGATACATGGATAGAAAAAGTGAAATAAATACTTTAAAAAATATTTGGTACCTATAAATATAAAAAAATAAAATAGAGAGGATAAGGTGCATGCAAAAAAGAGCAAAAACAAAACTAATGCTAATAAAATAGAAAAAATAGCTACTAACAGGATGAAAAACTGAAATAACGGGCTACTCTTTAAAATATTGGTAGTAAGCACTTATAAAGATATGTAACGAAACAATTAAAAAAAAAAAATAGAGAGGATAAGGTGCATGCAGAGAAAAAATAAAACCAATGCTAAAAAAATAGAAAAAATAGATAGATACATGGATAGAAAAAGTGAAATAAATACTTTAAAAAATATTTGGTAGTACCTATAAATATAAAAAAATAAAAATAAAAATAGAGAGGATAAGGTGCATGCAAAAAGAGAAAAAACAAAACTAATGCTAATAAAATAGAACAAAAATATAGTTACATGGATAGAAAAACTGAAATAAATACTTTAAAAAAATAATTTAGTAGTACCATAAAAGATAAACAATAAACATTTGAAAAAAAATACGCATATACATATAGGGTGAAGAGCGGGGCGGCAGGTTGCACCGAGGGTAGGTTGCTCATTGCCTCCAAACATCGTAACTCGTGCTAATACTACTACTCACTAATACAATTAGAGACTAGTACTACTACTACAAAATACTACTACTACTATACAATAAACTAGTGATAGTACTAAACTACTAACTCTACTAATACTATACTACAATAAACTACTACTACTACTACTACTACTACTACAATAAACTACTACAACTACAACAATAATAATAAAAAAAGTTAATGCGAGTTAAGAGGCAATGATGCAACCTACCCCGCTCTCCCCTCGGTACAAAATATATATGACAAAGACTGCTGTAAATATATACTAACAATTGAAAATGGATGATTTAAAACGACAACGAAAAGTAAAACGGACACCACTTAAATATAGCAAAAATACAAGTGTTAGCCAGGTTAATAATAAGTAATAGATAATAAATACGTTAATAATAATAAGTAAGGTTAATATCATAAGGTTATAAAAAGACTGGGAAAAGATTTGAGCAGAGGTAAAAGAAATTATCGTTCCCAGAATCCGTTCAAAGAAGAGGAGGAGGAGGAGGAGGAGGAGGAGGAGGAGGAGGAGGAGGATGGAGGAGGAGGAGGAGAAGGAGGGAGGAGGAGGCAGGAGGAGGAGGAGGAGGAGGAGGAGGAGGAGGAGGAGAAGAAGAGGAAGAAGTGTAAGGAAGAGACATAGTGCCAACAACAGGTGGGGAAGTGCCAAGTACAACACACACACAACACACACACACACACACACACACACACACACACACACCAAGTATCGTCATATATACTATTCCCTTACATGAAGAAGAAGAAGAAGAAAAAAAAGAAGAAGAAGAAGAAGAAGAAGAAGAAGAAGAAGAAGAGGAGGAGGAGGAGGAATACAAAGGAAGAACAGACACCAGGACACCCTTTGGTCCACAACGAGGGTATCTGCTGAACTACATACTACTAACTATCAAACTACATGTAAGAGGACAGTTGGAAAAGGATACCATGTCCCTAAAGAAGATAGGAACATGGAAGTTTCGTAGTGAAGAATGATAGGATATGAAATATGCTAACTACAACTATCACTAACACTAGTCAATCCAGGGGACGATATGATATAACTTCGCGGGGCAATATCAAAACCTATTTACTTTACAGTGCGCGTCTAGTCTGTTTTTAAATGTAGTTATTGTGCTGGCTTCGACAACATTTGCTGGTGGAGGTCATTAAGTAGTAGTAGTAGTAGTAGTAGTAGTAGATGTAGTAGCAGTAGTAGCAGTAGTAGTAGTGGTAGTGGTAGTAGTGGTGGTAGTAGTAGTAGTAGTAGTAGTGGTGGTGGTGGTGGTGTGTGTAGTGGTGTAGGTGGTGGTAGTAGTAGTAGAGTGGTAGTAGTATTAGTAGTATAGTGTATAGTAGTAGTAGTAGTAGTATGTATAGTAGTATTAGTAGTAGTAGTTAGTAGTGGTAGTAGTAAGTAGTAGTAGTAGTAGTAGTAGTAGTAGTAATGTAGTAGTAGTAGTAGTGGTAGTAGAGTGTAGTAGTAGGTAGTTAGTGGTAGGTAGTAGTAGTAGTAGAGTAATGTGTAGTAGTAGTAGTAGTAGTAGTAGTGGTAGTGGTAGTAGTAGTAGTAGTAGTAGTAGTAGTAGTAGTAGTAGTAAATAGTAAATAGTAGTAGTAACAAAAATATCGCTAACAATAATATAATAACTGATTAAATGTACCTTTTTCTCTCCCTTTTCTGATCTTGCTTGTTTACTCCCTTGACGTAACCTTTCTCCCCCTTCTCTTTATCTCCCTATCTTTTCTTTTTTCTTTTTGTATGCCCTTTGTCCTGAACTACCCTTCTCTCTCCTCTCTCTTCTCTCTCTTTTCTCTCTCTCTCTCTCTCCTCTCTCTCTCCTCTTCTCTCTCTCTCTCTCTCCCTTTTCTCTGCCTCTTTTCTCACTCGCTCATTTTTTTTCCCATATTTTCTCAGCCAGTCTAATTCTTCTTCTTTTTCTTTTCTCTTCTCTCTCTCTCTCTTTTCCCCTCTCTCTTCTCTCTCCTCTCTCTCTCTCTCTCTCTCTCATAAAATATCCACAATCCATTTTCTTTATCCATCTAAATATTTTTTCTTTCAATATATTTTCTAACACGAAGAAAAAAGAAATACTTCCTTATTTTATGCAAGGTCGTGGATATCTCTCTCTCTCTCTCTCTCTCTCTCTCTCTCTCTCTCTCTCTCTGTCTGGTATTAGGTAAGTATTTGGCCTCACCTGAAAGAAAGAAAAAGAGGGGAGAAAGAGAGAGAGAGAGAGAGAGAGATGAGAGAGAGGGGGGGAGGAGAGAGAGAGAGAGGGGAGAGAGAGAAAAATATGAGGTAAAGAAATGGAGTGAAAAAATGGAGTTATATAAGATAGGAAGATAAGGAAGGAAAAAAGGAGAAAAAGAATTTAAAAGGAGAGGGAATAAGGGAAAGAGGAAGATGAAGAAGAGGCAGATTGAAAAAGGGGAAAAAATGGAAAAATGAGGGAGTGAGGAAAAGGGGAGGAAGAAATGGAAAAAAAGGGAGATGAGGAAAAAAGGGGAATTAGGGGGAGATGAGGAGAAAAGGGGAGATGAGTAAAAAGAAGGGGAGATGAGTGAAAAAGAAAGGGAAAGAATGAGTGAGAAATGAGGGGAAAAAGGGGAATGAGTGAAAAGAAGGGGAGATGAGTGAGAAATGAGGGGAGATTAGTGAAAAGAAGGGGAGATGAGTGAGAAATGAGGGGAGATGAGTGAAAAGAAGGGGAGATGAGTGAGAAATGAGGGGAGATGAGTGAAAAGAAGGGGAGATGAGTGGGGAAATGAGGGAGATAGTAAAAAAAGGGGGGAGATGAGTGGAGAAATGAGGGGAGATGAGTGAAAAGGGGGAAGATGAGGGGAGAAACGAGTGGAGATGAGTGAAAAGAAGGGGAGATGAGTGAGAAATGAGGGGAGATGAGTGAAAGAAGGGGAGATGAGTGAGAAATGAGTGGAGAAAGGGTAAATTGAATGGAGATGAGTGAAAAGGAGAGGGGAGAGGGGAGAGGGGAGATGAGTGATACGTAGTGATGACCTCGGGTAAAACAGGGGAGATGAGTGAAGAAGGGAGATGAGTGAAAAAAGAGGAGATGGGTTAAAATTGAGTGGAGAGTGGAGATGAATGTCAGCAGTTGAGAAGATGACCTTGGTATAAGAGGCGAAAAATGACCCCCATCTTCTTCCTCCTCCTTTTCTTCCTCTTTCCTCTTCCTCTTCCTTCCCCTCTTCCTTCTCTAACAAATTTTCTAACATAAAATTTTCTTAAATAAAAATTCATGTGTATCATTTTATTGTATGTTTTATTTATCCTCCTTTCTATCCTTAGTTATTTATCTATTTCATTTTCCTTTCATAATAATTAGTAGTTATAAAAATAATTCAATAGTAAAACATAATAGTAGGTGATCAAAATGTTATGGCTTTCGCTTTTTTTTCTCTCTCTCTCTCTCTCTCTCTCTCTCTCTCTGTGTGTTATAACCTTTGATAAATCACATGGTAACACTCTGTACCCTAAATCTACTCTACCTCCTGCTCCTCCTCCTCCTCTTCTTCTTCCTCTTGCTCCTCCTCCTCTTCTTCTGCTCCTCCTCTTCTTCCTCCTCCTCCTCCTCTCCCTTTCCTTCTAATCATTTATTTATCATCATGTTCCATCATTTATTCCTTCTCCTCCTACTCTCTCCTCCTCCTCTTCTTCTTCCTCCTGCTCCTCCTCCTCTTCTTCTTGCTCTTCTTCCTCCTCCTCCTCTCCCTTTCCTTCTAATCATTTATTTATCATGTTCCATCATTTATTCCTTCTCCTCCTCCTTTTCCTCCTACTGTCTCCTTCTCCTCTTCCTCCTACTTCTACTCTCTCCTCTTCCTCCTTAATCCTCTTAGAAATGAGTAGCTTCCTTTCTCATTACCCTCCTCCTCCTCTTCCTCCAGCTCCTCCTCCTCCTCCTCCTCCTACTTCTACTCTCTCCTCTTCCTCCTTAATCCTCTTAGAAATGAGTACTATAATAGCTTCCTTTCTCATTACCCCCCTCCTCCTCTTCCTCCAGCTCCTCCTCCTCCTCCTACTTCTACCTCTCTCCTTCCTCCTTAATCCTTAGAGAAATGAGTAGCTCTTATCATATACCCCGCCTCGCATAAATACCAGCTCCAATCCACTCCACAATTCTACCTTCCTCTTGCTCTTAATCCTCTGTAGAAAATGAGTAGCTCTTCTCATACCCCCCTCCTCCTCATCAGCTCCTCCTCCTCAATCTAAAATCTCATCTTCCTCATAATCCTCTTAGAAATGAGTACTATAATAGCTTCCTCTCTCATTACCCCCCTCCTCCTCCTCTCCTCCTCCTCCTCCTCTCTCATTACCCTCCTCCTCCTCCTCTTCTATCAAGGGGAGATTAAGAGGTAAGTGGATAAATCAGGCAAATAAACAAAAGAAAGAGATAAAAATACCATAAAATGACACGAGAAAAAATAATATGTCCTAGTAATGGATGGAAT
>JACEEZ010025084.1:127500-132500 GCA_016584305.1 Chionoecetes opilio
ATATATATATAATTGGGATTTTAATGCTTTTACTTCAGAAATGGGACGAGAGGGAAACTATTATACTACTACTACTACTACTACTACTACTACTACTACTACTACTACTACTACTACTATTACTACTATTACTACTACTACTACTATACAAAGGCACTTCAGAAAATTTTAGGATGTCCATTTTTAATCAGTAATCACAGTATTGTCAAAGAGTGTAACATGCTTTTATTAAAACATCATGTAACAACAGTTCAAGCTATTTTAGATCTTTAAGCAAGAAAAATTATTCTGTAAATATTTTGAACAAACCTTTGTTTTTTGAGGGTATGTCTTTAAAAAAAAATTAAAGTTTTTTATTCAGAATTTATAAAATAAATTATAATAAAATAAATTGATCTGAGGGGAATATTCGTCATCGCTATTACGTTCCTCCTCATCGATCTGAGGGGAATATTCGCCATCGCTATTACGTTCCTCCTCATCGATCTGAGGGGAATATTCGCCATCGCTATTACGTTCCTCCTCATCGATCTGAGGGAAATATTCGCCATCGCTATTACGTTCCTCCTCATCGATCTGAGGGGAATATTCGTCGTCCTCCTCCTGCCTGGGGTTCTGCACTTCGCCGCAGTAGCTGTAGCGGCGATCCAGCCACTTCAGGTAACCGCGCACGCTGTAGCGGGGATCCTTCGCCGCCTCGAGACAAGGCCCGCACCGCAGTGTCAGGTTGAGCAGGTAGTCGCAGCACGTGATAATCCCGACGTCTTCCTGCTTGATGCCGGGAGGATACCCGTCCCCGATCTCATGCTTGATCTCCTCATCGAGAAAATACTCGTGGCCTGGTCGTGGTAGTACCTCTGCCGGACAGTCACCACTGGAGGGAGGAGTCTCCCTCACCGTGCTGGGGGCTGCCCGGGGGCGCCGCGTCACAGCCGGTGTGGTGCCCTTCACCCTCGCGTGTCAGGCTGCCCTACTCCTTGTCCTCGCTGCTCGGCAGGTGTTGACCGTTGTCAACACCAATCCGCTGACCATTGCAGAACAGTGCCGCGAAAGTCTGTTCCTGTCCTGCAGTGGCCTGCAGCTTTCCTTCCTCGACGCTGAAGATAAGGACCGCGGGGTCCCCCACCGTGGTGGTCTTCAGCCCCCGGAGAAGGTCCCCGAGGGGCATGTCAGTGGTCAAGACGGGGGTGCCGCCGGCCAGGCAGCGCACCCTGACGGGGGTGTCCCCGTCTTTCCTGCCCAAGTGGCCCACCTTCACCACCACCGCCTGGGTGCAGGTGTGCCGCACCGCATCACCCTGCCGGTCCCCGCGGGTGAAGATCTCCCGCCTGCTGCGCCCCCAGCACCCGCAGCCCCGCCTCTCGTAGGACAGGGTGACGGCGTCCACGGCGCCGCCACCGTTACAAACCTTTTTATTTCGGGAAAGAACCAGAAATGGGTCAGAAAACATCTAGACTGAAGGTGAGCTCGAGCCTCGCGGTGCAGGGCGGCGGCGGCACCGTGGACGCCGCCGCCCTGCACGGCGAGGCTCGAGCTTACCTTCAGTCTAGATGTTTTCTGGCCCATTTCTGGTTCTTTCCCTACATAAAAAGGTTTGTAACGGAAATGTTTGGTTTCTTTTCCCACCTTTCAATACTTTGACAAATTTAGATATTTGGAGGATTGTAATGCTTTGACTTCAGAAATGGGATGAGAGGGAGACTATTATACTACTACTACTACTACTACTACTACTACTACGACTACTACCACGTAATATACAAATATAATATCAATTTTTCTGATCTGCATTGAGTTCTATCGTAATATGAAGAAAAAAACTGAAAATATAGAAATTGATTACAAATTATTTTGATTCAGTACTAAAATATAAATAGGAGAGTTTTTAACAATGGCATTTTCTTGTTGTTTTTGTAATATTATGGAACCTCTGCCTGGCTTGCTAACTACCTTAACTATTAACTTATTACCACTACTAACTACCTATTAACACTAACTACCTATTTGTTACTGAAGGCAAGACAGCCTTTGTATGTATCGATCAAACCTTATAAATGTCCTGTCTGCTTAAGAATCTCTCTCTCTCTCTCTCTCTCTCTCTCTCTCTCTCTCTCTCTCTCTCTCTCTCTCTCTCTCGGGTGCACGTGTCCTTACCCTCCACCACCACCGCTACCTCCTTCTCCCCTCCTCCTCCTCCTCCTCCCCCTCCCCCTCCTCCCCCTCCCCCTCCTCAGTTCCCCCTCCCCCTCCTCCTCCTCCTCCATAGTCACGCAACAACAAAGAAAAACAAAACAAACAAACAAACAAACAAATAGATACACAACCCATAACACTTAAATACAATCTTGCCTTAAAAAAAACAATCCTTAAAAAAAAAACAATCCTTAAAAAAAACTTCATTATTACTGCCATCATTATCATCATCAATTTCATGAAAACAACAAAACCACGACTTCAGTTCAATCAAACATAAAAATAAAGCTAAAATAAATGTGTGTGTGTGTGTGTGTGTGTGTGTGTGTGTGTGTGTGTGTGTGTGTGTGTGTGTGTGTGTGTGTGTGTGTGTGTGTGTGTGAGGGGGTCTGATAAGGTAAAATAAGAGGGGAAATAGGTGAGAAAGGGAGGGTTACTTTGAGTTATAGAAGGGGTGAGGGGAGATAAGGAAAAGGGGAGAAGAAGAAAGGGAAAGAAGGGGGACGAGAGAAGGAAAGAGGGAGAAGAAGGGGAGAGAAAGAAGGAAAGAAGGAGAAGAAGGGGAAGAGAAAGAAGGAGAAAAGAAGGGGAAAAGAAAGAAGAAGGAAAGAAGAAAGAAGAAAGAAGGAGGAAAGAAAAGGAACAACAGGAAGAAGGAAGAGGAGGAGGAAGAGGTAAGATAACGAGGAGGAGGAAGAGGTAAGATAAAGAGGAGGAGGAAGAGGTAAGATCACGAGGAGGAGGAAGAAGTAAGATAAAGAGGAGGAGGAGAGATAATATATAAGAGTAAAGGGAGAAAATGGAATAGAGAGAATAAGTAAAAAAAGGGAATAGAGATAATAACTAATAAAAAGGTAATAGAGAGAATAAGTAAAAAAAGGGAATAGAGAGAATAACTAATAAAAAGGGAATAGAGATAATAACTAATAAAAAGGTAATAGAGAGAATAAGTAAAAAAAGGGAATAGAGAGAATAACTAATAAAAAGGTAATAGAGAGAATAACTAATAAAAAGGTAATAGAGAGAATAACTAATAAAAAGGGAATAGAGAGAATAACTAATAAAAAGGTAATAGAGAGAATAACTAATAAAAAGGTAATAGAGAGAATAACTAATAAAAAGGTAATAGAGAGAATAACTAATAAAAAGGTAATAGAGAATAACTAATAAAAAGGGAATAGAGAATAACTAATAAAAAGGTAATAGAGAATAACTAATAAAAAGGTAATAGAGAGAATAACTAATAAAAAGGTAATAGAGAATAACTAATAAAAAGGTAATAGAGAATAACTAATAAAAAGGGAATAGAGAATAACTAATAAAAAGGGAATAGAGAGAATAACTAATAAAAAGGTAATAGAGAATAACTAATAAGGAGGTAATAGAGAGAATAACTAATAAAAAGGGAATAGAGAGAATAACTAATAAAAAGGTAATAGAGAATAAGTAATAAAAAGGTAATAGAGAGAATAACTAATAAAAAGGGAATAGAGAGAATAACTAATAAAGAGGTAATAGAGAGAATAACTAATAAAAAGGTAATAGAGAGAATAACTAATAAAAAGGTAATAGAGAATAAGTAATAAAAAGGTAATAGAGAGAATAACTAATAAAAAGGGAATAGAGAATAACTAATAAAAAGGTAATAGAGAATAACTAATAAAAAGGTAATAGAGAGAATAACTAATAAAAAGGTAATAGAGAATAACTAATAAAAAGGTAATAGAGAGAATAACTAATAAAAAGGGAATAGAGAGAATAACTAATAAAAAGGTAATAGTGAGAATAAGTAATAAAAAGGTAATAGAGAATAACTAATAAAAAGGGAATAGAGAGAATAACTAATAAAGAGGTAATAGAGAGAATAACTAATAAAAAGGGAATAGAGAGAATAACTAATAAAAAGGTAATAGAGAATAACTAATAAAAAGGGAATAGAGAGAATAACTAATAAAGAGGGAATAGAGAGAATAACTAATAAAAAGGGAATAGAGAGAATAACTAATAAAAAGGGAATAGAGGGAATAACTAATAAAAAGGTAATAGAGAGAATAACTAATAAAAAGGTAATAGAGAATAAGTAATAAAAAGGTAATAGAGAGAATAACTAATAAAAAGGGAATAGAGAGAATAACTAATAAAAAGGGAATAGAGAATAACTAATAAAAAGGTAATAGAGAGAATAACTAATAAAAAGGTAATAGAGAGAATAACTAATAAAAAGGGAATAGAGAGAATAACTAATAAAAAGGTAATAGTGAGAATAAGTAATAAAAAGGTAATAGAGAATAACTAATAAAAAGGGAATAGAGGGAATAACTAATAAAAAGGTAATAGAGAGAATAACTAATAAAAAGGTAATAGAGAATAAGTAATAAAAAGGTAATATAGAGAATAACTAATAAAAAGGGAATAGAGAATAACTAATAAAAAGGGAATAGAGAGAATAACTAATAGAGGTAATAGAGAGAATAACTAATAAAAAGGTAATATAGAGAATAACTAATAAAAAGGGAATAGAGAATAACTAATAAAAAGGTAATAGAGAGAATAACTAATAAAAAGGTAATAGAGAATAACTAATAAAAAGGTAATAGAGAATAACTAATAAAAAGGTAATAGAGAGAATAACTAATAAAAAGGTAATAGAGAGAATAACTAATAAAAAGGTAATAGAGAATAACTAATAAAAAGGGAATAGAGAGAATAACTAATAAAGAGGTAATAGAGAGAATAACTAATAAAAAGGGAATAGAGAGAATAACTAATAAAAAGGTAATAGAGAATAAGTAATAAAAAGGTAATAG
>JACEEZ010025084.1:137500-142500 GCA_016584305.1 Chionoecetes opilio
AAGAGGAAGAGGAGGAAGAGGAATGCATAGGTTAATCTATAGAAGGAAGAGGAGGAGGAAGAAGTAAGATAAAGAGGAGGAGGAGGAGGAGGAATACATAGGTTAATCTAGAAGGAAGAGGAGGAGGAAGAAGTAAGATAAAGAGGAGGAGGAGGAGGAATACATAGGTTAATCTAGAAGGAAGAGGAGGAGGAAGAAGCAAGGGGTAGAAGGAAGAGGAGGAAGAAGTTGATAAAGAGGAGGAGGAGGAGGAGGAGGAGGAGGATATGGAGCTAAAAACGAGGGATTTAGGTGGAAAGGTGGATTACATATCAATATTGACGTGAGAAATCCACTTATCCACTCACGTCCTCCTCCACCACCACCACCACCACCACCAGTCATGTCCGTATGTCTGAGTGCATTGGCCTAAACCTTCTTCAATAAATGACTAGCACTTTCACTAACACGATTGCGAAAAATAGAAAAAAATAGGAAAAATCTATAAACAAACAAATAAACAAATATAAATCTAAATAAAAAGTTGTAAATACGGTCAGAATATTAAAAGGCAATTTAGTTCATGACCTCATTTGTATCTCATTAAAAGATTTACTACAGGAATACGCATGAGGAAGAAATGGAGAGGAGAGGAGAGGAGAGGAGAGAGAGAGAGAGGAGAGAGAGAGAGAGAGAGGAGAGAGAGAGAGAGAGAGAGAGAGAGAGAGGACGAGAGAGAGAGAGAGAGAGAAGAGAGAGAGAAGTTAAAGTTGGTGTGTGTGTTACCTCCAGAATTTTGCAATACAGAGGGGAGGATAGGTGAGGGGAATTTAGGGGAGAGGGAGAGGGGAGATTGGGGGAGGGGGGTGGGAAGGGATAAAGGAGGGGGAGGGAGGGATTAAAAGGGATTATATGTGCAAATATGAAAACCCAAAGTCACCAAAGAGGAGGAGGAGGAGGAGGAGGAGGAGGGATTGGGTAGGGATTAGGCTCCGGGTGTAACCATTGCAATACCTAATCCGACATTCCCAGCTGAGGATTAGGATTGGCTAGAAAGGTTCGCTATAGAAAAAAAAGTAAAAAAAAACATGGGGAGGAGGGATGGATTTACCTATTTCAAAACGTCATGGTAAAAAAATATATATAGCTCACACACACACACACGCACAGTCACACACACGCACACACACACGTCACACACACACACACACACACACCCCACACACAAAACACACACACACACGACGCACACACATTTCACACACACACACACACACAACACAACCCCACACACACACGCACACACGAACACACACACACACACACAGTCACACACCACACACGCACCACACACGCACGCCCCACGCACACACACACACACACCGTTTCTACCCCCACCCCACCACTTCAATCCCCCCACCCCCCAAACTGATAAGAGGAGGTATGAATCACCCCATATCTATATAATGTTATGTTCTTATCATAATTATGCTATGATGAAGTTTCCCCTTCAGATGTTTTTCGTTTATATAGGTACTGTATGTTTTTTTGAGAAAGAATAGACAATTATCACCAACAATAACAATTATAACAACCAACACAACAACAACAATAACAACAACGCTCACATTGATCAAAACGTTCGATTTGAAGACGAAAAAAGAGATCAATAGAACAAAGAAACACAAATAGCAAGGAAGGAAATTATAAATGCAACAAACCTAAAACAAGAACAATATGAAAAAAAAAAAAAATTCACCTCATAAAACACGTGACAAGAGGTAAACCCAAAACAAAACAGAAAGACAATACAGTAAGTCATAAAAAAGGAAGGAAATTATACACATAACACAAAACAACTAGAACAGGGAGAAAAAAAAAAAAAAAAAAAAAAAAAAAAAAAAAAAAAAAAAAAAAAAAAGCAACTAGAATAATAAATAAAAATAAAGAACCATTCATAAAAAAAAGGAAGGTAATCAGATAACAACAATAACAACAACAATAGATCAACACTCACATTAATCATAGCATTGGAGGATATCCTGAAGAGCGTGGCGCGTTCATTCACGGTCTTGGTCTTGGCGTTGAGGTCCTGCGTGGAGGTGTCCAGGGCCTCCAGCTCGCTCAGGGACTTCTGCAGGGCCGCCCCGTGCTTCAGGATCAGGTCATGACACGTCCTCAGGTCCTCCAGCTTGGCAGTGAGGACCTTCAGGGTGTTGGCCACGTCGTCTGCCCCTGCGTCACCCACGTCCTCTTCGTCCTCGTCTTCTGAAGGAGGGAGGGAGGTTTTGTATTTTTTGAGGGATTGATGAAAAGAGGAGAATTTTTGGGAGATTTTTTGGAGGGAAAGGAGGGAGAATTTATATTTTTTGGAGGGAAAGGAAGGAGAATTTATATTTTTTGGAGGGAAAGGAAGGAGAATTTATATTTTTTGGAGGGAAAGGAGGGAGAATTTATATTTTTTGGAGGGAAAGGAGGGAGAATTTATATTTTTTGGAGGGAAAGGAGGGAGAATTTATATTTTTTGGAGGGAAAGGAAGGAGAATTTATATTTTTTGGAGGGAAAGGAGGGAGAATTTATATTTTTTGGAGGGAAAGGAGGGAATTTATATTTTTTGGAGGAAAGGAGGGGAATTTTATATTTTTTGGAGGGAAAGGAAAGGGGGAATTTTATTTTTTTGGAGGGAAAGGAAAAGGGGAATTTATATTTTTTGGAGGGAAGGAAGGAGAATTTTTTATTTTTTTGGAGGGAAAGGAGGGAATTTATATTTTTTGGAGGGAAAGGAGGGAATTTTTATTTTTTGGAAAAGGGGGAAAAAGGAGGGAGGGAATTATATTTTTTGGAGGCAAAGGAGGGGGAATTTATATTTTTTGGAGGCAAAGAGGGAGAATTTATATTTTTGGAGGGAAAGGAGGGAGAATTTAATTTTTTGGAGGGAAAGAGGGAGATTTATATTTTTGGAGGAAAGGAGGGAAATTTATATTTTTTGGAGGGAAAGGAGGGAGAATTTATATTTTTTGGAGGGAAAGGAGGGAGAATTTATATTTTTTGGAGGGAAAGGAGGGAGAATTTATATTTTTTGGAGGGAGAGGGAGAATTTATATTTTTTGGAGGGAAAAGGGGGGAGAATTTAATTTTTTGGAGGGAAGGAGGGGAATTTATATTTTTTTTTTGGGGGGAAAGAGGAGAATTTAAAATTTTTGGAGGGGAAAGGAGAAATTTATATTTTTGGAGGGGAAAGGAGGGAGAATTTATATTTTTTGGAGGGAAAGGAGGGAGAATTTATATTTTTTGGAGGGAAAGGAGGGAGAATTTATATTTTTTGGAGGGAAAGGAGGGAGAATTTATATTTTTTGGAGGGAAAGGAGGAGAATTTATATTTTTTGGAGGGAAAGGAGGGAGAATTTATATTTTTTGGAGGGAAAGGAGGGAGAATTTTTTATTTTTTGGAGGGAAAGGAGGGAGAATTTTTTATTTTTTGGAGGGAAAAGGGGGGAGAATTTATATTTTTTGGAGGGGAAAAGGGGGGAGAATTTTTATTTTTTTGGAGGGAAAGGAGGGAGAATTTTTTTTTTTTTGGAGGGAAAAAAGGGAGAATTTATATTTTTTGGAGGGAAAGGGGGAGAATTTATATTTTTTTGGAGGGAAGGAGGGAGAATTTATATTTTTTTGGAGGGAAAGGGGGGAGAATTTATATTTTTTGGGAAGGAGGGAAATTTATATTTTTTGGGAGGGAAAGGAGGGAGAATTTATATTTTTTTGGGGGAAAAAGGGGGGGGGGAAAAAGGGGGAATTTATATTTTTTGGAGGGAGAGGGAGAATTTATATTTTTGGAGGGAAGGAGGGAGAATTTATATTTTTTTGAGGGAAAAGGGGGGGAATTTTATTTTTTGGAGGGAAAAGGGGGGAGAATTTATATTTTTTGGAGGGAAGGAGGGAGAATTTATATTTTTTGGAGGGAAAGGAGGGGGAATTTATATTTTTTTTTGGGGGAAAGGAGGGAGAATTTATATTTTTTGGAGGAAAGGAGGGAGAATTATTTTTGGAGGGAAAGGAGGGGGAATTTTTTTTTTTGGGAGGGAAGGAGGGAAATTTTTTTTTTGGAGGGAAAGGGGATTTTATTTTTGGAGGGAAGGAGGAGAATTATATTTTTGGAGGGAAAGGAGGGAGAATTTATTTTTTTGGAGGGAAGGGGAGAATTTATTTTTTTGGAGGGAAAGGGGGAAATTTTATTTTTTGGAGGGAAGGAGGGAGATTTATATTTTTTGGAGGGAGGAGGGAGAAATTTATATTTTTGGAGGGAGAGGAGGGAGAAATTTATATTTTTGGAGGGGAAAAAAGGGAGAATTTATATTTTTTGGAGGGAAGGAGGGAGAATTTTATTTTTTGGAGGGAAAAGGGGGGAGAATTTATATTTTTTGGAGGGGAAGGAGGGAGAATTTATATTTTTTTGGAGGGAAGGAGGGAGAATTTATATTTTTTGGAGGGAAGGAGGGAATTATATTTTTGGAGGGAAAGGAGGGAATTTTTTATTTTTTTTGGGGGAAGGAGGGAAATTTTATTTTTTGGAAGGGAAAGGAGGGAGAATTTATATTTTTTGGAGGGAAGGGGGGAGAATTTTATTTTTTGGAGGAAGAGGGGGAAAAAAATTTTTAGGGAGAAAATTTTTAAATTTTTTGGGGGAAAGGAATTATATTTTTGAGGAAGGGGTGATTATATTTTTTGGGGGAGGGTTTAAATTTTTGGGGAAAAAGGGGGAAAAATACCCCCCCAAAAAAATTATAAAAACAAAGAAATAAAAAAAAAAAAGAATTATACAAAAAGGAAGAATTTATATTTAATAAAGGAGGGGTTTAATTTTTACTAAAAAAAGATATTAATAACAAAAAAAAAAAAATTTTAAAAAGGGGGAAATATTTTTGAAAAAAGACAAAAAAATTTTTTAATGAAAAAAAAATAAAAAATTTAAAAAAAAGAGATTTTTTTAAGATTTATTTATTGGGGGTTTTATAGACTATTT